>MU182094.1:536848-577879 GCA_016904865.1 Pissodes strobi
ATGCAGGAAACCCAAACTTGTAAAGTTGCCGGAATATTAAAAACTTTAGATTTTTTTTTTTGATTTTTCACATGTTTCAGTTTAACCTCGATTTTCTCGTATTTTCCGATCTCGTACCGAAAATTATTATGGAACTTTTAATAGTAGAGATCACGAGATTTATTGAAAATATAATTGTTTTTCCCTAACTCTTATAATAAACCCTGTAGGTGGGTGTCAAAATATAACCAAAACTCTGCTGTACGAAATGGTGTGGCGATATGATAATTTATTTATAAAAATTACTGTAAATGAAATTGCTGTGTTAGTGCTAGTGGAGGAATATATTTTTATCTACAACCCACACAGTGAGAGCATATTACGTCATTAATTTTGACGTATTTGGACTGCTTATTAAGAGTCGTTACATCACTAGTACAGTAATGATCTCATTATGCAGCCACTAGTGATGTAACTCATTTATAATAATTTATTTAACTCAACGCCTTTTTTCATTTCAAATTAAAATTGAATTTATTTAGCACTCATTCCGTAACTATTATTCAAAAAAAAAGAACTCATTAACCTTAGACAAGATTCAATGAAACTATAAGCACTACTTATGTTATTTTCAAAATTTGCAAGCAAAAAAAATCGCCTTAAATTCAGTTTATGGCATTTTTTGAAAGAAACTATAAAACAGTCGTAGAAAAAGCATGTAATGGCTATTACTCATTTAGATAAATTTCAACATTCTCTAATGATTGTGTTTTAAAATAATAGTCATCATTACAAGCTTGTTGAATAATATACTATTACGGCGTACATATACGAGTAGTGAGTACTGATTCTACTGGTAGCCGTTGTATATAGCACTCGTATAATATAGTGAAATGACATTACTTTCGAGACCATACTCGATATTTATTTTTATATTATGAATATTTTTCGGCATATTCTTAAATATCTGTAAAATTAAACAATTCACATAGTTTTGAAAAAACTTCTAAATGCTAGAATATATAGAATAGAATGGAAACCCCAACTCGGCTGGTACCTGCCTCTGCCACAGCAACCTATGCAGGTTTATTGTAGCACTCCGAACCATGCTTAGAGGACCTCATCCAGTCTGGTCTTCGTAATCAGACTCCACAAATGGAGTACCGGCTCCTCCATGTACCTTGTAGGTCCGGGTTTGGTCTCTCCCAGCCTTACATACTTGTACACGTATTTTGGAGTTTCCTCCTCCTCCTGACAGAACCTGCAACGGCTATTATCTGCTAGGCCGATCTTTTCCATGTGTCTGTTTATTCTACAGTACCATGTCAGCTGACCCACTAATATGATTATCGTCTTGCTAATCCTCTTAAGTAGTTCTGCCGTGAATTTTGGTGAGCCGTGTTTTATGAACTGTTTGGCCTGTAGTTGCCCCGGTGTTGGTAACCACCAGTTTAGAGATTGTTTATCTAGCCGCATTGTTTATTTGTGCTCCGTTTTGCAAGTTTGTCGGCCTCTTCGTTGCATTGGTTACCTTCATGTCTCGGAACCCACGCATGGTGAGCTTATTGTTACGACCGACCTCTTCAAGGGACAATCTTTAACTAGTCTAGATCTGACCTTGTGTGCACTAACTGCTTTTAAGGCAGCCTTACTGTCAGTGTATATGACTACCCTCCTTTTTCTAATGTTTAATTTCTCTACTTCCATGGTGCAGTATTGAATTGCCGCGACCTCTGCTTGGAACATTGTAGCTTGGTTGTCCAAGTTTATGGAGATATTTGACCTCCGGCTCCCACCCCTTTACTGGTCTTAGAGCTGTCGGTATACCATGCTTCTCTGCCAACAATTGCTACTGAGAAGGGTGTATCAAACCCATAGAAGCGGGTTGTTTCGTCTGATGGCATTTCGAAGAGATACTTTATTTTCTCGCTGTCCTCTAGTTTCCCGCTTGTGGGCCTTTCCCATTCAATGGATTTGTTGCCTTGCTTGAGCCGGTATTGTACCATCACCACTACTGTGGGCCAATCTGGCAGATAGTCTACTAGACAAGATGGAAAATGAACGATACATCTGCCTATGCTACGCAGACGACTTATTCATAGTAGTCAGGATCAGGGGAAGGAACATGGGCTATGATTCAACATGAGCACAAAAGGCCTTGAACATAGTAAGCAAATGGTGTGAAGAGGAGGATCTGTCAGTTAATCCGCTGAAAACCGCAATAGTCCTATTCACAAAGAAAAGAGCATTAAAGATCTGAAAAATCCAATGTTCAGCGGGATAATAATTCCCTTTTTCAAGGAAGTCAAATACCTAGGTGTCACTTTTGACCAAGATATGACTTGGGGACTGCATCTTAGCAAGGTCACTCAGAAAGCAAGAATTGCACGAATTGAATCTCTGGTTGTACAAAAAAGTGGTAAGGCCCATGCTAACCTAGGGCTCTATAGCCTGGGGCATGAAGGCCACGCAAACAGGTGCAATCAGGCAACTAGAAGGCGTACAAATGCTGGCATGTCTGTGCGGCTAAGGGGCGATGAGAATTACCCAAGCTGCAGCACTGAAAGTCCTGCTAAATCTACCTCCATTACATATCCTCATACAAGGGAACGCAAGAATGATTCTTACGTTGCCACAGTAGTGGTGATAAGACCCCTCCTTGGGGGCAAATAAATGTTAAAATAGTGCAAGAATATCCATAACTTTTAACTATACCTACTTTATTATTCAGCCATGAGATATCTACTTAGGAAACACTAAAAAAAATTGGATGAAAAAAGAAACGTTTTTAAAAATATAGCAGAGAAATGCTCTGTATCTGATCTTAAGTCCATATTTTCCTCGAGAACATCTATACACGACATGTTTACGACATTTAATAACAATATTCATGCAAATAAAAACAATCCACCGACATTCTTTATGGATATGGGCAGTAAACGTGACGACACAAACTAGAAAACACATTTATAATACAAAATGATAGCAATTAGATGGATTTAAGACTGTCCGAGTCAGACATTGGCATGTATGTATATCAGCCAATTTATTTTATATCCATAACTAGTATTTTACCTAGCAGCGACCATTCAATACTTGTGTTCTTATGAGTTATATATCCTCGACGTACACTGAACAAGGCAATTTTTTTAATCAGTTGCATTATAGGGCTTGTTAAACTGCGAGACCATAAGCCATAAGGTCTTAAACCTATATAAAGTCGTCGAATTAATTCATTATATAGTTGATCGCGTTTTCATTGCTGCAGTGAGTCAGTTGGAATTATTGCAAATATAAATAAGCTGCGCGCTTTCATTCAAACAGCTGAATTCGACTTGGAGCTGAAGACATTAAATCTTACCGAAATAAACTAAATTTCATACGTGCAAGCCATTTCAGCTAGTGTACGTCTTATATATTGCATCCAAAATACATTTTTCATAAAGTCATGTCCTATAGATTCATACGAACGGATATAATATATTAGAGCGCAGGTGAAATATACGTTTCCAACGCTGTCGGTGTATATCTTAATGTTCAATGAATACAGTTATATGCAGAGGTTTAATCTTTAATGCATTGCAGCAAAACCATTTTAAGGAAACTTCGTGGAACGATTTGTTGGTTGTATGATCGAGATCTTTGATTGGGAGGGGGATGACTATGACTATTTGAAGATTGAAGATAGTAGTAAATCGATCTCGAATATGAGTCGAGCTGCAAGCGGTTTGAAGAAAATCGATATGCCATCAGTGGCCTGTTTATATAATACCCACTTATTAATCAAAAGGTGTTAACTCAAACACACACGAAGACAAGCATTTAAATTTTCATATGTTATATTTTTTTGATTTAAAAAATATATTAGAGAAGATGGACAACCATCATTACTACAAAGTGAACCGAAATCAACCTGATGCTTTTTTATACAAAAATCAGTTTGGCAAGTCAGACAGAGAAATCTCGTTCTACTATAATTAGCTTTTAGCATGCTCTTTTAGTTTTTTATTTTGTTATTATAAATTCTATATTCTTAGGTTCATACATTGTTAACATTACCGAAATTAAAAACTTCATCTAGAATTATAATTCTTTCAGATGAAAGTATGTACGTAGATCTGATTTATTGCTTTCACCTAATTCATGTAGTATATTTTTAAAGATAAATAAATCATGTATTGATGTTGATGACAAACGGGTTACAAATCTGGATCTAAGGTTGCAAATAAATGAATCAGCCAAGGTTTCGCTGAAATGGTCTCCGATTACCTACTTCTTTTATTACTTTAAGATATATGTTTCAGCGAGTGTTTTAATACCTCATTCCAATATTCAATTAGAACCTCTTTTGTCTTCCTTTTCTTCGCGAAACGTCCAAGCATATTGCGTGGGGATAAATCCGCCAATAAAAGTCCACACGAATTAAACATCAGCTTAAGAACTTGGCAGTTATTCTTTGAATGTGTCATTTTAATAAAATACGCCGCTTTAATTTCTTGTTTGCAGCATCCAGATTGCTCGTAAACCCGCAGTTATAGTAAATTTGTAAGTTTTATCTCGCCGGTTGCACACACTGTAACTTTATTACTTCGAGACGAGGGAGCGAATGCATCGCCCCAATGCCGGGGCCCGGTTGAATATAATAACCTTTATATTTTCGTATGTATGTACTCGTATATTAGCTCTTTTCAACTTAAACGTTGGATGCTTGAACGTTATATCCAATTTATGTAATTTTAGTAATCTGGTACCTCAACATTAAATGGATTATCGAACTAGCACTCTTCTGAACTGATGATATATTTGAAAATAATTTCAAAAAATGGACTTCTAATTACACTATCTCTACACATTTCCAAATGTAACCAATATCGTCCACAAGCATATTAAATGGGCAATTTCCCTGCACTGCCCTTCAAAAGACAGAAAAACGAAATTTGCCACATGAGTTACAGGAACTCCTTTTTCATTTTTATCGCAATAATTAAATCATCGCATCACTCTTACTATAACCCCCAAATATCAGATGTTTACCTCGTTTCTTATTTCTTGAATAAATATGACAACCCAGCATTTTCGTTCAAAAGTGCCGAAACAGTCTAATATTTTCCATAACGGACTAAAAGAAAGAAAAAAACGAAATTTGCTACGCAGAGATTAGTTGTGCTCAATCTATAAATAGTATTCGCAATGATCCCAAGTTTACTGTTTTTTTCGATACTGTATGCAACTTCATTTTTTTTTAAATGAAACCTTCTTCATTTTTATCGCAATTAATGCACTATTATTATAAACCTCAAATATCAGATCTATACTTCGTTTGTTTATTGAAATATGACAACCCAGCGTTTTCCATCAAAAGGCTGAAGATGAAAAAGTTAGATTTGTTACAGAAGGGTTATTGGTTATGCCCGATTCATAAATGTCAATGTTGCCAAATTTACTGTTTGTAGATACTTAATTGTATATTAACTAAGAAAAATTCATTGAAAATGACAAATGTTGCAAACTAATTCAGTTTAGTTTAATTTTTAAAATGGAGGTACGAATATCCCATATTAAATTCCTTTTTTTGTGAAATTATATTAAAATATCGTCAAAATGGCTGAGGGAATCTCAAAGGATTAATGCTTTGTTTTTTCGTGGATTTGGGGACAAAATAAGATTTTATCAAGAAGGACCTAACCTATTTATCATTTTGAATAATGTTTTAATAATTAAAAAGTAAGTTCTTTCTTTCTTTCTATGTTGTTTTGTCTTAGAAAGACAAATGGTATGGCTTCTACTCCACAAAGGGCAATTCGCCAGCGTACCCCTCTTCCGGCACTTAATTAGAGGCAAGGCAACCATCCTTCATAAGTTACACGTTGTTCCAGTGTGAGGGGCATATTTGAAGGAACCTCCAGTATGACGGGCTTATGCCCCTGGTGATTCCCGACTTTACAATAACGTTTAAACTGATATGATCTAATGCACTGCACGACTGAGTTCTTATGTAAGGATGAATCGCACACTGTAGGTATATCCACTTTGCGTCAGAGACCCCAGAAACAGAAACTTCTATGTAGAAAATTTCGTTTTTCTGTCTTCAGACGTTTTCGAAATAGGCATTAGATCGTTCCGGTACTTTTGAAAGACACTGCATTATATTTTTCAGGTTTAAGTGTCTAGTTCTTTTCTCCAGTTTGGAAGGTGAATAATAATTATTTTTGTCGATGCTTTTGCAAGTATATCTGTAAGTTTTGATGCATTTCCACTCAAGGTAAGCCCCAATTGTCCTTAAAAATGCTATTTCCCTAAAGCACATATAATTTCTGTAGTTTGAAATGAAATAATTTGAAAAAACTAAATAATTTTAAACTAAAACGTGACCGTGAAAAGAGAAAGACTAGCGAAGAGAAGAAATAAACCTAAGCATAAATCATTAAGAAAACTCTGTTTGTCATCAAAACTAAAGAAAAAGGTACGAAGAAAAACAAAAATATCGAGAAAAAAATGGAAAATACCGATTAAAATGTAGTTGGGTCAAATTGTTTGGATAAACTGATCGTGTTAAAAATTCGGTAAAAATGTCTAAACTAAAACGTGCCCGTGAACAAAATGGGGCCGAACAATACAGCTCGATTGAATCGCCATATAAAATTGAACTAGGAATCGCCTGCCAAAAAAAAAGAGTGAAAATGAAGAAAAGGGAAAAAAATGCACAAGTAGAAAGCCATCAAGAAAACTCTATTTGTTTTTAAAACTAACGAAGAACGTACGAAAAAAATAAAAATATCAAGAAAAAAGAAAAAAAATAAAAGACAGTGAGACTGATAAAAATGTAGTTTGGTGAAATTATTTGGAAAAATTGATCGTGTTTAAAAAATAACAAGAGGGACCGTGAGGACATGAGAGTGAAACTGAAGAAAAGAGAAGCAAAATGCATAAGTAGAAAGTCATTAAGAAAACACTCTTTGTTTGCAAAATTAACGAAAAATTTATGAAAAAAAAAAACAAACATATCAAGAAGAAAAAAAGGAAAGAGCGAAGACAGGAATGATAAAAATGTAGTTTGATGAAATTGTTTGGAAAAATTGATCGTGTTTAAAAACCAGTAAAATTTTCTAAATTATTGGGTAGAATGGGATGAGTTGGAACAATAAAGCTCGATTGAATCACCATGTAAGATTGGACCAAAAATCGTCTTTTTAAAAAAATAAAAGAGTGAGAATGAAAAAAAAGAAGCAAAATGCTTAAGTAGAAAGCCATTAAGAAAACACTATTTGCTTTCAAAACTAACGAAAAACGTTCGAAAAAACAAACATATCAAGAAAAAAAGGGAAAGAGCGAAGACAGTGGAACAGTGGGGCGGAACAAAACGCTCGATTGAATCAACATATAAGAGTGAACTAGAAATCGTCTTTAAACAAAGAAGAGAGTGAAAATGGAGAAAAGAGAAGAAAATGCATAAAGTAGAAACCCAATACAACAATACTATTTGTTTCCAAAACTATATAATGAAAAATTTACAAAAAATAAGATATCAAGAAAAAAAGGGATAATACCGCGACTGATAAAAATGTAGTTTGATGAAATTGTTTAGAAAAACTGATCGTGTTAAAAACAGGGTAAAAATGTCTAAACTAAAATATCACCGTGAGGCAGAACGAGATGGGGCGGAACAATAATGCTCGATTGAATCACCATATAATATTGAACTCAAAATAGTCTTTAAAAAGAATTAAGAGAGTGAAAACAAAGAAAAGTGAAGACAAATACATAAGTAGAAAGCCAAGAAAACACTATTTATTTTCAAAAGTAACTAAATATGTACGAAAAAAAACACAAATATCAAGAAGATAAGGGAAAACACTGAAGACAGTGAGACTGATAAAAATGTAGTTTGATGAAATTGCTTGGAGAAATTGATCGTGTTTAAAAAACGGTACAAATTTCTAAACAAAAGGGGGCAGAATGGGACGGCATGAAACAATAAAGTTCGACTGAATCGCCATATAAGATTGAACTACAAATCGTGTTTCAAAAAAAAATGAGAGAAAGAAAATGAAGAGAAGAAAAGCAAAATGCATAAGTAGAAAGTCATGAAGAAATCACTTTTTTTTTCAAAAGTAACGAAAAATGTATGAAAAACACAAACATATTAAGACAAAAAAAGGATTAGACCCAAGACAGTGGAACCTATAAAAATGTAGTTTGATGAAATTGTTTGGAAAAATTGATCGTGTTTAAAAACCGTTAAAAATTTCTAAACTAAAGGGGAACTGTTTAAACTGGAAACTGATTAAACTGGAAATCGTATTCCAAAAAAAAAAAATAAGAGAGTGAAAATGAAGAAAAGATAAGCAAAATGCATAAGTAGAAAGCCATTAAGAAAACATTATTTGTTTCCAAAAGTAATGAAAAATGTATGAAAAAAACCAAACATATCAAGAAAAAACGGGATAAGACCGAAGGCAGTGAGACCGATAAAAATGTAGTTTGATGAAATTGTGAAAAATTAAATTTGGAAAAATTGATCGTGTTTAAAAAGCAGCAGACATTTTTAAACTAAAGGGGCAGAATGAGACGGGGCGGAACAATAAGGCTCCATCATATATGATTGAATTGAACCAGAAATCGCATTTCAAAAGAAAAAGAAGGTAAAAATTAAGAAAAGAGAAAGAACATGCAGAGAAGAGAGGAAAATTGCTTAAATAGAAATTATTGAAAAACACCATTTGTTACTAAAATTAATTAAAATGGTGGACAAAAGAACCAAAAATATCAAGGAAAAAAGGGAAAAGAGTAATAAAAATGTAGTTTAATGAAATTGGAAAACTGATCGTTTTTAAAATCCGGTAACAAAATTGTCAAAAAAAATAAAAAGGGAAAAACCGAACGAGGACTGATGAAAATAAAGATGGAATGTTTTTACTCCATCTATTTGTATTCAACGTCAAAGGAAGTCTTAGTGTGAACGTTGTGCAGTTTCTATTTTGTGTATTGTGTTTTTTGTAAAACTAATTTATCCCGATCTGCCCTAAAATATTGTTTTGCAAAAATAAAAAAATCATAAATAGTTATTGGTCGGTATATACATTTATGATCCCAAAGGTGGGGGTGGTAATTAACTTTATAATTAATCACTTTAAATAACGGACTGCATCAAAATAGGCTGGTGGGGGTTTTATTCATAGGGTGTGAATTGAAACATGTATTTTAGGTATCGCGTACTTTAATAATGCATGCTTTAATGTGCATCAAATATGATTAATATATAATAGTATATAAAGATACTAGTTTTAAAAGACCATATTTTATCGCACGAGCACGAAATTAGGAAGCGACCCGCTTGCGGGGAGTTTCCTAACGTGCGAGTGCGCTAAATGTCTGTTAAAACGTGTATTTTATACTATGTTTTCTATTTTGCATGTTTTTTAATGAAAAACATTAATTTATTCAAGTCGCGATCAAAAGTTGGACGGCCATCTTGTCACTTTTAACGTCTGTATTATTAGGAATCCCATTCAAAACGGTATCGAAATTGTTGCTAGCGAGCCTTGACATGGAACAATTTTGTTAATATCATAGCAACCAGGCAACAAAAGTAGTGTCGAAAAGAGCTTCTTTTCGACACTACTTTGCGTATCGAAAAGACTTCTTTATGATACCAAAATGGAAAAAATGATTTCTAACTACTTTCAAGTATTCATTCTTTCATACATAAAACTAGATACTTTACATACGGTTAACGATTATTAAATAGTTAACAAAACTTCTTGATTATTTAATTTCCAATGAACTCCTTGCTTTACTGAATTTAATTAATCTTTCTTATATTTCAAGTGCTTTTTCGTTCACTTTAAGTACCTTGTTACTTTTCTTCTTTTACGATTCTCTAAACTTAACTTCACCAGAGATATAAGACTTCAAACATTTGATTCGATTCTTAAGTACAGAAATAGATTTGCCTAACTACACATTTCCAACCGCCATTTTATCTTCTTCTATCTTCAACAGGAGAGACGCTACGAGTTGTATTGTCTCGAGAAACTGCGTTAAAACGCCCAAAAGAGTTCTTTATCCAAGCTTGGATTAAGAGAACAGAATACAGCAGAAATTTTCTAAATATCTGTGCAAACAAATCAGAAAAACTATTAATAATCACGGGTGAGTGTTTGTAAAGCACTAAATTGGATTTTTTCTACCGGCGCGGGTAGGGAGAACAGAGCGGGAAATTGCGCGGAGGCGGATGTATTTAAGAGGGTAGAAACATGTTCTTTCTTTATTTGACATATTGTTGTTTACACAACATTGACGGAGACAATGATATATTAAATTGAGAACGATTCACAACGATTTCCTTGACGGAGTGACAGCTTCCTTTCCAGGGATTGTTGCATATAACGGAATATATTATACCGACAATCCAGGTTCGGACTAAGGAGTAACTGAAATACAATGTTTTAAATGAACAAATTTGCTGTTTACCTGGGGTGAAATAAATTATTCGGAGTTTAATTATGACTCAATCATAGTACGGACATACAGGGTGAGAGAGAGAGAGAGAGAGAGAGAGAGAGACCATAATATTATTGTTTCATTCTTATTTTTCTTGAAAACGGCTACGAGTGGAAATTAAGTTTTCAATGTTTTTCTCAAGCAGTATTTTTTTTAGAAAAGCCGATTACTTGATGAGTTAAAAGCTTTATTAGAAGACACTTTGGAAATGATGATTATACAAGGCGAACTAGTTAAATTTAAACTTTTCGCGATTTCGAGTTTAGACAAGACACGTCACCAGTTAATGTCTTATAACTGGAAAATCGGATAATGTCGAGCAACCTAAATATTTTTAAGATATGAGATGAGATATAAGCAAAACATATAAAAAAATCGCATCGATTTGATTGAAAATTGGTGATTTTTTTAATTTTCAGTTTTGAAAATGTAATGTTATACGCGACTTTTTTTACATCGAAGTTGTGACAAGTAATTTCAAAATATAGAGCACGGAAAATATTTTTGTTTTATAACATTAATCTCGCATTATCTTTATCTTTACTTCTGTCGTATCGTCTTAAGCACACACTGTTTCTTTTTTATAATGAATAGCTATTTTTTACTTCATATTCCGTTCAGGCCCGAGTTCCCCTTCAAATTTATCATTGAAAGTACTGTTAGATTTGTTTACATTAATTCCATAAGAAACAAAAAAGTTTAACATTTTTCTTGCGGTATTATAATTCCATTTATTAGTTTTACAGCGAAGCATTTTTATTTGGTTTACATAATGGATAATATTCTTGCACTGCAAATGCAAGTCACAATAAAATCTCATATATTTTTTGCGAGTTCGAACAAAGAAATTTAATCAAATAACGGCATCTTCCGTCATTCGCAATTTACAACGGAAAAGGAACGAATATGTATACTGCTAATTTCAGCGTGTAATTCGCGTTGTACGTGCACAACTCTCGAGATCTTGTGATGTCTAAAAGCATATATTTCAAAGCTTTGTCGACAATTAACGTGCCATATTTTATATTGTTACATTTTTAATAGCATATGATGTCGACTGCCGTAAGTAACGCTGCCTTTACAAAATTCTTTTTATTCCACAGTTTAGCACAAGATTTAAAAGCGTTAGGTGGTTAGGTATACAAAGTAAAAAATGATTAAAAGGAGAAATTTACCTTAAAAAAATCCGGAAAATGTTTTTTTTTTTATATCAAAAAGTGCCATGGTTTTACCAAGAAGGATCTTCAAATTACATTACCTATAAGCTGATGTTTTAAAAATATCTACACAATCTTTGTCTTGGTCAATACCAGTCATGAGAATAGCTTTGCAATATTTGTTAATTATCTGCAATTATCTGCAAAGGTAAACCAAACCACTTCTGTTACATAAAATCACCATCAGCTGATATTTTGCATTACAATTCCTTTACTCTATATTGCTTAAAAGACACTTTGAAACCGAACATTACAATAAAACTTTATAATTACTTTTCCAAACTAAGTAGCTTGTTTTAATAAAAAGTCAGGCAGTCAGGGTCTATATAACAGTAAGTTTTCTCCGTGAAACCTTAAATTGTATAAACACTTTAAAAAAGTATTTTAATTTATGTGCAAAAAAAGGAACATTTATTCCACTCAAGTTGTGCATTTCAGAAAGAAACTCAGACGGCGAGGGTGGGTTTGAATAAAATATACAAAAATATTAAAGTTTGATATTGTCGGAACAAAAGAATAATTTCAAATAGGAATATTAAGAGAAAAATTAAATTAATTTTAAATTGAGTTATTTTTCCGTGGAATATCATTATTTTTCATTATAAAGGCATTGCTTGAACTTTTAGAATCGCTGGTCAATTAAAAGGAGAAATCGATTTTTCGCCAGGGATTGTGATGAATTTTCCGGATTGTGACAACATTTAATGAGATTCGTGAATTCCTCTCCATATGCCAGGTTTACTCAGCAGATTCAATAATAATTGAAGACGTCTATGTCTTGTCAGTTAGGTGAAGGCGCCACTAAATTTTTAACTAGAAATATTTCAATGACTTTTACACATTGAAATCAGGGCAGTAAAATTTAGAAACATACCCTAGATTTGACTATCATAAGATTTAGAAATCACATGTATTTATTAAGGAAAGGTACTTTTGACACTAATTTTCCAAAATAAACATCTGGATTCCCATTAAACTATTTATTTAAATATGAAAACTTACACAAACACTCCCCCTATTACCCATAAACTAATGAAAAGGTTCTCTTATAATGTATGTTATCTATATTATCAGATTATTAAATCAAAGCAAAATAAGATAATACGTTTTAATCTATGTAATATAACGTTAATATTGCCCAACTCCTATCTTCGAATAGTTTCAACCAAACATTGAATTCTTAAAGGTTTGACTAAATGCAATCATGAAATACTATAAATCGACCAGTAAAAGGAAAAAAATCGCACTACTGGATCTTGCAACATTTACAAGGTTACAATCGGTGGCCCTATAAAAGCTGTATGTTATCCCTGAACTGAAGAGAGAAACCCCATGTTGCCTAGAAATTAGTGAGTTTTTAAGGAACCTCATATTTATTAGCGATTGCTAAAAATAGTGAAACAAATTTAAGAAGTCTTAAAATCCAGGGAAAAGTTTTTATTAACTTGGTTCGAGAGCGTTTAGAAAGGTGCGTTTCATACCATAAAAAGGAGATAAATTTAATGACATTTTTGTGCCTAACTTAGAATACAATTAATATTAAATTACGAAGGGGTAGACTGAATGAGGCTTTTGGGGTAGCTTATTGCGTTATATTTTTCAATTTTAATTCCTTTTCAATTCTGGCCGAATTAAAAAAAATGTGATGTAAAAAGATAAGAAACGGTTTTGGATAAAATAGAACCTGAAAATTGCGATGATGAGCACCGGGAATTTGATCTTGTAGTTAAAAATTACTAACTCTTAATTGGAAGTTTATTGTAATTTCAAAACTATTTACTGCATTAAGTAGATTAGGAATACAAAACTAGGTAAGTACACATTTTTCTACAATTTGTTAAATTAAAATTAATTTCTCCATTACCATCCTTTTTAACCGCCTTCGCCCCCCTAAAACCAAATTTTGGAACTTTATATTATTGGGTAATCTATAGGATATACAAGGATTATAACTTGACAAAATTAATGCCCATAATTTTGTAAACTTTTGACAAAGTCGTCTTCCAACTAATACCTACGAAAAAATACGGAGTGTGCCCACACGACAGAAATAAAAACTTCAACAAATCGAAATTAAAATTTAAAAAAAATTAAAAAAAAAATCTTGGAGGCATCGCGTTGGGAAACGATCTTGATACCTTTCGCATGCTAAACGAACGCTCTATCTCTGGGCTACGGCTACACCGAAATACTTGTGTGAAAAGCGAATATAAGTATGCAGACTGACATAATTTTGGTTCAAAAATCACCAATTCTGCAATTTCCATCGGATCAATAAAAAAAAATCATATTGTTCTAAAATCCCCCTTTTTTATTACGTAAGTTTGGTTGGGCCAAATCGTTCCGTTTTCTGCCAATAAAATATTGTGATCAAAACTCGAAATTGCGAGCTCACCCTGTATAAAAGGCATTATCCTTTCTACAATGCTTTTTTGGCGTAAATTTTCGTCAAATGATCGGCTTTTAAACTAACAAATTATTTCTCGAGAAGAAAATAAAAATCTAAACTTTTTTGACCTAGAAATCGATTTAACATTTTCCCTCAAAAGTCCATTTTCTTGGCATTTTCGAACCAAAGAAGCATTTAGAGAGTTTTTCTCTTTTTCTTAAAAGTATAGTTGCCATTTCCCGATTCTCGCCAATCTCAATAGGGCTTGGAAGAGCGTAAAAAAAGAAAAATCACAAATTTGACGTAACAACTTGGAAGCGGAAAATCTGATTGCCTAAAACAATTAACCATCTTCGGCCCCCAAGTGTTGCCTAAAAACGTTAATCTGACGTCTGAACGAGCCTAAAGAAATTACCACTTCAAAAATAGTATTTGACACGTTGATTAGTGTGGACACCCAGCGTTTTATAAAATCACGACCCTTAAAAATCGATATGTGGATAATGAGATTGAGTAAGACAGATCCGCCAATGGTCAAGTGTGAGGAATTTTTTGCAATCAATTATATTTTGGAACCATTGGCAACACTGGATACAATGCAATAATCAGTTTTCTCAATTTATTAAAGGCTCATTCTGATCATTTTTTATAATCAAACTAGGTCCGAAAATGTTTAATAACCTGCCTTATGCATCAAACATCATATATACTCATCAACGAGAGCCATATTTACCTGATGGTATTGAAAGATTTTTTTCCGGGAAAGATTCCTTGTTGTACATAGATTAAATTATCATATATTATTTATTCAATCGGTTGTCTGTTACTGAAAGGTCTAAGTGCCCTACAGCCTCCTTAGAGGTACTGCTGAACATGCCTCCTCTTCATCTCAGTGTGAAGAGGGAGTGGATTATCAGTGCCCACAGACTATTCCAAATAGGCAAATTCAAGCCTGGAGATTTGACTGGTCACCTGCGTATCTTTGAAGAAATAAAACTGGAAAATGCCACAACCCAAGAGACCAAATGACGATCATGTTGGACCTAGATGTCCCATTCGCAGTGGTTATTGATGACGCCTGTCAGACAGTCACAACAGACGGCAAGAGCGCACCAGTTCGTCGTACAACTGGAAAAACCTAGCACTGCATCACTGTGGAACTTACTCCCAGGACATGTGTTTCCCCATAATTACAACCTACAACTATTCAAGAACCGTGTCAATCAACATCTTCGTACACACATCGCTCAATAGGATCTCCCATTAGTGTGTGCCACTACAAAAAAAAAACGCCAACCGTGGGAGAGTAAAAAACTACCTCAGGCCGATAACGCATCGCTGTGGTACACAGATGATTCAAAACTAGCGAAAGGAACAGGATTGGGCATTTCAGGTCCAAACTGTAAGCTTTCCAAACTGCTAGGTAAATATATAACCATCTTCCAAGCGGAAGTTGTTTCCATAAATATATGTGCAGAAGAGTACCTCACACAAGGACTTCACACAAAGCACATCTACATATTCTCAGACAGCCAGGCGACTCTAAAAGCTCTGAAAGCTTTCGAGTGCGTGTCAAAGCTAGTCTGGGAATGCACGCATACGCTAAAACAATTAGCAACACGCAACCAGGTAACTTTAATATGGTTTCCTGGCCATAGAGGCATAGAGGGCAACGAAAAAGCAGACTGCCTTGCGAAAGAAGGAGCTGGAACATCATATTATGGTCCAGAGCCCTACTGTGGCCTTATGAAGAGCCACATTACCGAAGAACTAAACAAATGGGAAAAAGACCAACTGTCGTCCTACTGGGGAACTGCTCCAGGACTAAGACAGGCGAAAAGGTTTATCACCATCTCTGCGAAAAGAGCAGAACAGGTCCTACACATAAACAGAGCAGATATTAGAACTGTCGCCAGACTACTCACTGGACACTGCCCTGTAAAATACCACCTATAGGCAATAGGCAAAATAGAAGACGACCAATGCAGATTTTGCAATAATGCAACTGAAACCGCAGAGCATCTACTTTGCCAATGTCCAACCCGACTCTGGAAAAGGCTCAAGTACCTTGAAGGAGCATAACAGCAGCTATCACCTCAAGAAGTGAGTCAACTACCTTCCAAAAAAATAGCTTCGTTTGGAAGAATACAAATTACGTTGTAGAGTCACGCACAAAATACTTGTAAAGGTACCAGTGCCGGACGGCTGAAAATTGTTAAATAAGAATAGAGGAAATAAACACATTCTTTTCGGTGCATTCTCTGATAAACTGAGAAAGCAAGATAAACTAGAAAATTGGAAATAGTGGTTTTAAGTATTTGTTTACTTCCCGCGGATAAGGATTGGACCCATGGTGATTACTACTATATCCTGCAATTGTTGCTATTGACTTGTAGTATATATTTCTAGCTTAAATTTGATAATGCGAAGAAAATTGGAACTGGGGGATGTTAATCGAAGTTGATAATATGGTATAAGAAATAATTGGGAAAGTCTCTTATAATTTACGGGTTTGAAGTAGCTGAGTCGTTCGAAGAACCTCAGGACCAGTCACGTTTAACAGTCCCACAGGGTCTCTGTGAAGGTATTGTCAATAAAAGCCAACCAGTTAGTGATCACGTGACCCATCTACTTCAAAACAAGCCTATGATAAGCTACTCTAAAGCAAAATAATTGGAATAATATGGTATGAAGATTTTTCAAATGTCGCATTTGATTGAGTGTTTACCATACCTATCCACATAGGCTGGTTCGTTAACTCTGGAAGCGTCTACATTTATAAGTATTCCATCCACTGTACCACATACTTCAGTAAAACCGGCTACTTCATGAAATTTTTCTAAAACATCCAACATATTATGAGACCATGATACTACCATGTACGCATCTACACACAGTCATTTTTGACGCCCCATGCGTATCGCAAACACCATGGTACTGACCTCCATTCCCCAGCCAGTGCAGAGCAATTAATATCTTCTGCGGTAGTGTCAATTCATACCATCGAATTGTTCTATTTGCAAGTCTTGCTCCAATATCACGAAGGAGATTTTCAAATTGGTATCGGCTCAGACGAAACCTTTCGTTGAATGAATGAGAAAAGTGAAGTCTTTCCTTATATTAAACCGATATTCTCTAGGCAAATCTTCATAGTCGCTTTCGGAACCACTTGACCACATGGGGACAGATACGTACGTGTTCACAGTATGGGAATTGCCGTAACACTGTGCATTGATCTACAGTTGGAGACAAGTAAAACATTATCTACACTTGTAGAAATTCTATAACACAGTTATACAAGGGTTAATTTTGTGTTACAGAATTACAAAATGAGTTGTGCTATGAAAATGTTACAAGTGTAAAATATATTGTACGACTTATACGGCTTATGTTACAAGCCCCAGTAGAAGAGAATATCGTATTTAAGGCGGGGTAAGTTGGTCCATTTCATGAATAAGATTGAGGAGAAAATATCGGGAACGGTTAGTAAAATGGGTAGAATTAGAAAAACCGGATACTACTAAATGAGCGGGTAAATGTCAACTTCACACGAAGCTTCACAAACCAGAAATAATAGGACACTGTTATATACGAAAGAGAGAATGAGTGAGTGTTTTAGTTGGTCAGGGTGCGTCAGTAGTTATATCCATTTACCATTTACCACCCGGGAAGTTTAATTTAGTTATCATGCTTTCTTATTAGATATTTTTGTTTCTAGTCACTGAATAGTTAGGACAGTCAATAAGTATATGCTTAATTGTTATAGTGACCTTACAAGGATGACATTGCGGTGAGGGTTTATCTTTTAGTAAGTAGGGTGGATATGACCTATGGCTATTATCCTTGCGGGAAAAATTGTCAAATATAAGCATGTAAAGAGATTGGGCTTAATTAGTAATAGTTTTTTTGTATCTTCGTACATAGACCAGTCAGTCTGGAGTAGAGTCTGAGAAGCTTTGAACGTACTTACAGTACTCTTTCATTGTGTATATATTAGGAAGGTGAAGCCCATTTTCTATAGCTACTCTGGCATTTGAGTCAGCCGAGCCATTGCCAGGTATGCCAACATGGCGATTGTAATTTTACGTTGTTGGCATTAATAGATCTAATATTTGCCCAGAAATAGGATGGATTGGTGTGAGCGATTGAATGGAGAGTAAAGCGCTCGTTGAGCCCACGGAGAATAGGCAAATGCCTCGTGAGTGGGAATTAAGAAGGAGTTTTAGACTTCTTATTGCAACTAATTCAGCTGAAAATATTGATATTATGGGGTCCATTTTAAAATTGTATGGTGTATTTTTCAATATTACCGCTGCACCAACTTCCTTTTCGGTCTTTGAACTGTTTGTGTAGATTACCGAGAACTTTTTATATTGTTATGGTTTTTTAGAAGGTTGAACTGTTGAATAAAGAATATGTTAGGATAAGAGTTTTTGCTATAGGTATGCAACTCTAGGCTGATAGTAGGAGGGCAAGTGATCCAGGGTGGGATGGTCTGTACAGGGTAGTACTTAGTTAAGTGGATTTGATGATTGTATACATCTAAGGTGTTTCGTACGCGATCGTTGATACCTTTCGGGGATTATTATGAGTTTTTGTTTGGGCTAAGATCTTAGAGGTATAATTAGATGTAAGTCTAAATTTGGCAGAGGATGCGCATTTTATCAAGGGGAGGAGTCTGCTATGTGAAAGTGAGGGCTAAGAGCGAATTGATTGTAGGCCGGCAATTGGAGAGATACAAAAGGCTCCTGTAGTTATTTTGAGTGTTCGATCCTGAATTGGTTCTAATGTTTATATGTACGAGGATCTAGGCGCGTCATAAATAAAATTGCCATAGTTCAGTTTGGGACGTGTTACGATGCTGTATAGTTTTAACAGGGTAAAAAGGCCAAATCCCCAACTAAAGCTGTTGAGATATTTGGTGGTGATAATTTTAAGGTATTTCCAGTTAAGATAGAAGTCAAAAGTCATACCTAAAACTTAGATACTATCTTTGTTTTCAATTGGGGTATTGAAGACAGTTAACTGATTGAACTTCATGCAGTTTCTTCTTCTGCAAAAGAGGGTTATTGGTGATTTTGTGGTAGAGAAGATAAAGCCAGCAAGATGCGACCATTCTTCGAGACCTTTAAGGTTGTTCTATAGGATTGTTTCGCTAGATCTGGCAAGTGTGGAGAAGTGATAGATAATTAAGTCGTCTGCATAAAGTCTGTGTATGATTTGAGGCGAGAGATATGTGCCTATGTTGTTAATCGCGATTAGAAAGAGTGTAGTGCTTAGAACCGATCCCTGAGGAACGCCATTCTCGAGCCGCTTTAGGTTAGAGAGATGTCTATTCAATCTGACTGAGAAGGTTCGTCCACTCAAAAAAATATAGATAAGTTGTGGAAGGTGGCCAGACATTCCCACCCCTTTCATTTGTTTGAGTATGTTATATATCCAATTCAAGATAAGCCTAATAAGTGCTATTAAATGCTGATTCTGGTTAAAAAAGGACTGCCTATCAATCTCCAGAGAGATTTGATTTTTTGGGTCTGAAGCCAAACTAAAAGTTTATTAGAAAGCCTTTAAAGGGGAATAAGATGACATCTCTCGACTGCAGTTTGCGGCTTTGTGTGACGGACGCTAATATATATATTTTGGCAAAACCCGAAGCTCAAATATTTGTCATCCACATTTTGGAAACTTCTCGAAATAATAGTATTATTACATAATTAAACTAAATTAATATTCAAAACTGCAAATGCCTTATTTACTTCGGGTAATGAATGGCTTAGGAAACGATTGGTGCATGCAGTCTTTAAACTGGTGACCAACAACTCTTTTTACTTCAATTCATTTAACGTCGGGCGCTTCCGGCGATCCTAACCAACCGGCGAACGCAAATAACTCCACCTCTTTCCAGCTTAAATAACATCTTTAAAGATTTAACAATCAATTTACTTGGCTCTAAGCATTTTAGTCACCTTTTTCGCCTCGCCGTTCCGCCGACAAATTCTTTCGGCTCTCTTCCCACGTCTCCGATTTTATCGGCATCATCACACCCGATCTGGGGGACGTGACGCCGAAGCGGCCGATTTCCTCGGTGTCGGCCTCCGTGAACAAGCGAGTGACGCGTGCCACGTGCCATCCGTCTCTCGGTGGAACGTTCAAAAACCGAACACCGACAAAAACAACAGGTTAGCCTTAGATAGTCGGAATGTGAAGTGTCAGCTTTTTTTAAAGCTCGAAACCCGTCGAAGGATTTTTGGGAAGGATAAAATACTTTAGATTTTACGAGTAGCAGCCGTAACGGCAATCGACAATCTCATTAAATATAGGATAATGTTAAACTAAATGAATGATAATTATTCACAATAGAATAACAGATAAATTTAGCACTAGATTCAGATGTTATATGCATGCTGGAAATTTCTTTATGTCCGCCTCTCGTAATTCGTCATTCGACTCATATGCAATTCTCAACACACGTGCGAAGATCTTGCTTTCGGTCAACTTTTGTTTTTTGTTATATTATTATTTTAGGCTGTCCTGGCATTAAGTTAATGAAATTCTCATAAAAAGTTTGACAAAGAAGTAAAATATATACCGGCAGAATTTGTTACGTTTTGTGAATAAAATTAATAATCCCAAAATTAATTTAAAATGCATGATTCATATAAAATTAGAACGCATTCGGAAGAGTTCATCTGTTGTTGAACTAATAAGTCAATACCCTTTGCTCAATATAAAATAGCAGCATTGAGGATAAAAGACGTTTGTGGAAATATTGGCATTGCATGTTTGAAAATATTCATCGAAATCTCTTAGATAGACTTTTTGTGTCAAAAAGTACAAGGGGATTTTACTTGCAGCATCCTTTAAAATGAATGGGTAATAGTTACTTTGTTACAAGTGTGAAAAGTGGTATTTTTCCGCGCACAACGGCCGTTAGGGGCGCGGCGTAGGGACAAGCAGTTGAATGCAGGAAGAACACTTGCGGGAAAGTGACACTTTTCAAATTAAAATAGCTATCGGAAAGTCAATAAAAATGGACGGTCGTAGAAAATATGTATTTATCTAACGAGTGCGGCCGGTAATACTTTCCACAGCGAAGTCCGTTGATCGAACGACCTGAAGCGGAGTTCAATCAAGCCGTCAAGGGCGTTTCTCTTCGGCCTCGTTCTCTTTAAAGGAAAAGAGGAAAATACGGGTTCCTTTACATGTTCTATCTAGTCTTCTTCTTCTTCGTTTTCGGGTCCTTCCTGTACGTTTTCTTTATTAGAAATCGCATCATTTTTCCGAACCCGAAGCAGACACTTTCGGTATGTGTTAGGTATAACGTTTTTCCTACGAGGGTGAGCTTTAAGGAAGATTTTAGGACGATGCATAAAAGGACACTTTTTGGCACGATCGTAGGAAAAGACTTTCCGCAAGATTTAGGAATAACACATTAAATTTCATATAAATATTATAGCAAACATTAAATAATATATATATTGAATTTTAAATATTTTATTGCTACGTATTAGTGTTGATGTTAATTATAAAATAGCAGTTGCTAGGGCTAAGGCTAGCTGCAGGGTACTAGCGGGGTCACAGGTGGCGGATAGCGGACGGCCTTTAGATATAAAGGTTAGCTGCGATATAAGCTAGAACTTCTAGGTTTAGACGAATAAGCAGTTCCCGACCAAGCAGCAAAACCGAGTGATTGTCGGTATAAGCAATCCTGCTCTTGTCAGCCAACAGCTTCGGATGGAAAAGCTGGTAAGAGTTAGGGCACCGTCTTGCCCTTGGGCCGAGAAATTTACCCTAAAGGCGGACGAACCAACCTGGCCAACGCCAGAAAAGATGCAGAAGGCAACGGGAAACCACTGCATTAGAGACTTATTTAAAATTATCCCTAGTTAACTCATCACGGCTAACAGAAACCAGAAACTTACTGATCATGGTAATCGAATACCAAGATCCGGCAGGGGAGGACAACAACAGAACTACAAGGCCCGGTCGTCAATCTGAGAAACCCGTGTAAGACAATCAGTAGCTCTCAAAGATTAGAGATAGCAACGTGGAATGTGCGCAGCATGTTTGATGCAGGAAAAATCCACAACACCATTCAAGAAATGAAAAGGCTTGGCATATCAATACTTGGAATAAGCGAGATGAGATGGCCTGGCTCGGGGGAATGCGAAGTGGACGAACACTGTATTTACTACGCCATAAATAATTATCCAAACCACTATAACGGAGTCGCGATTGTAATGGACAGGACCATGAAACATTCAGTAAAAGCCTTTATTCCCGTGTCAGATCGCGTAATGCTACTTAAGATCAACACAAGTCTATTCAATATCAATATAATCCAGACATATGCCCCCACATGTGACGGCAGTGAAGAGGAAGTGGAATTATTTTGCGAAGACATTACAAAACGTTTAAACACAACAAAAAGTTCAGAAGTGACCATCGTAATGGGCGATCCGCATTTTTAGAAATCAAATAGATTTTTTCATGATAAACCAACGTTTTAAAAATATCGTGAAGGCAGAGAAAACTTATCCCGGCGCGGATGTATCGTCCGACCACAACCCACTAGTAGCATCCATACAACTACGTCTAAAAAGAATTTGCAAGACAACACCAAAAATGAAATCGACCTCAAAAAGTTGAAAGATGAATCTGTTAAATCGGTCATAATCGATGAACTGTCAGAAACCATGTGCAGGAGCAGCAACCATCAAGGAACAATGTAGAGCAAATGGCAAAAAGTCAAAACCTCACTCCTGACGGCGATTAATAACAATAATTGTGAATACAAAACCCCAAATAAGAGAAAGCCGTGGATGACGGAGGAGTTTCTTGTATTGATGGACAAAAGGAGGATGGCCAAAACACGATCTAAGCAAGAATATAACGAAATACAGAAGATCATCCGCAGGAAATTAAGGAAGCATTTCTAGAGGAAGAGTGCAACGAAATAGAAGAACTTCAGGCTAGATATGACACATTCAACTTACATAAAAAAAAAGTCAAAGAGGTTGCAGGTGTTTATAGGAAAAAATACAACGGACTTCTCTATGACCCCGGCGGGAATACACGATCTCATCGAAAAAATTAATAGCTGGAAGCACTACATAAAAGAAATGTACGATGACAACCGTGCAGAGGATCCGCCACACATACTGGCAACAGCAGGGCCACCAATCTTAAGAGCCGAAGCGGAAAAGCTATATAAAACTCCAAAAATAGAAAAGCGACAGGACCAGACAAAATGCCAATCGAAATCCTGAAACTTCTGAAAGGACCTAAATCCATTTTCATCCTCTTGCAAAAAAGATCTCCCCCAAAACACATACCGACTATAGGACAATAGCATTGATGAGTAACGTCCTAAAGATCTTCTTCAAAATCCTCCATGCTAGAATTTACAGAAAGTGCGAAGATCATCTTAGTGAAACACAATTCGATTTTCGCAGCGGACTCGGCACAAGAGAGGCTCTCATGGGATTACATGTTTTAGTTCAGAGATGTCTTAGTCGTCGAAAGGTTCGCGTGCTTTATAGACCACGA
The DNA here is from genome assembly GCA_016904865.1 of Pissodes strobi. Classification (NCBI taxonomy): domain Eukaryota; kingdom Metazoa; phylum Arthropoda; class Insecta; order Coleoptera; family Curculionidae; genus Pissodes; species Pissodes strobi. The sequence goes on from MU182094.1 coordinate 560,486, forward strand.
GAAGGCATTTGACTGTGTCAGGCCCGATAAACTCATGGACATTCTCACAGAAATAGGACTAGATAGCAAGTACATCCAAATTATCGTAAATCTATATTGGGGACAAACGGCATCTACTCAGAAAAAATATTTACAGCAGCTTTAGAGAACAGATCAGAAGGAATCGTAGTGAACGGGGAGATAATAAAAACCTGCGTTACGCTGATGACACTGTACTTTTAGCAACCCGCGAAGACGAACTGCAGATCCTGATAGAGCATGTGAACCAGGAAATTATGGAAGCGAGGTTGAGACTGAATCTTAAAAAGACCAAGGTAATAATAATTAGCAGAAACAACAATCTAAGAAGCAACTTAACAATTAACGGAAGACAACTAGAACAGGTCGAGAAGTACAAATACCTGGGATGCTCCATTAATAACGACTGGGATAATTCTACTGAAATAAAAGCAAGAATTGAACAGGCCAGAAATACGTTTTAAAAAAATGAACATGGTTTTATGTTCTAGGAACATAAGTCTAAACCTACAGTTACGACAATTTCGCTGTTATATGTTCACGGTCTTGCCTTACGGGATGGAGGCTTCGACTCTTACTGCCTGTACTACTAAAAGGTTAGAAGCATTCGAAATATGGTGCTACAGGCGTATTCTTAGAATTCCTTGGACAGATCGAACACGCAACACCACAGTCCTGGAGAAATTGCGCAAAGAAACCGAGATCGCAAAAGAGCGCAACCTACATATCTTCGTCACGTCATGAGGAATACTAAAAACAGAATCCTGCAAAACATTTTACAAGGCAAGATAGAGGGAAGGAGAAGCCCATGCCGAAGAAGAAACTCATGGCTCAAGAATTTACGTGAGTGGCATGGAGTGAACCCAGCTAAGCTGTTCAGGAGAGCAATCAGCAAAGTTAAAATAGCTATGATGATAGCTAACGTTCGTGGAGGACATGGCACGTGAAGAAAAATAGTTGCTGGCATTCTGCAAATTTATGGCAAATGACAAAATCTTGGTTATAGTGATGATGGACTCAATATTGTTGCTGTCCTCTGCATTTTCAGGATTCCGTTGTACTTCGGTTTGAATGTAAGTTATTCGAGATTCGGACGTGGCGGATGCTGATGCCGTAAATATTCCTTGGTTTTCCTGATTCAAGCTTTTGTTTGACATTTTGGTTAGTTCTTTTGCCAACTTCTCAATGTAACTTTCGGTGACTGAAGTTGAGTCCAGCCTCCCAATTTTTGATACCGGTAATTCCTTCCCCGAAATCTGCCATCATTGTCGCCGATGATTTGCGGAAGCCATGGCTGGTGTACAAATGAGGATCCGAAAGTAATTATGCCCACGCACTGTACCGGGCAAACGGCTTTTTCTGTATTGAGTAAAAAATCTGTTATGCTTAGTGTGAGCTTTCTTCAAATTTGTATATTTTCTGTACAACGTCAAGTAAGTGCCATTTTGCACCTCTTTTGAAATTGTAAAACATCGAGATGTATGGTTTTTGAGAGATGTTTACCATTACAAAATCGTCTTTATCCATAACATCATCTGCGGTTAAACTGCAAAGCTCTTTTCTGCGGCATGCTTCTGCTAACCCAAATGTTGCTGCCACTTTAATCATTAAATAAATTTCATCAGACACTTCTAGTAGAAACCTAATAATTTTTTCATTGGTAAAGACTTTAGCTTTTTTGATTGAAACCAATACTTAAAATATCTGCTGATATCCAAGTCTTTTTCAATTTTAAGCTTGCTTTTCAGCATCGATTATTTAGACCAAACTTTATTCGCTTTGATAGTCTTGGAAAGCTCGGCAAAATACGGCAGTAAACTTCCTCTTTTAAGCTCTTCATTCCTTTTCCATCACACCACTTGTTAAATACCTTATATTCTTTGTTGTATCTGCCTTTTGATCTTGCAGGAAAAAATCTGGACAGCCTCCAAAATTTCACTTGGAAGGTCATCGTCAAATGCATCCTCGGATGCATCCATTTCAAAAACATTTACTAAAAGAATTTTATTTTTCAGAATTAGGATAGATCAGTATGACTTTGACAAATTTTTTAATTGGAGTTCACAGTGCACAGTTATATTCATAACTATAACACCCGACAAAGAACTGATATCGTGTCTGTCGGCGTCTGGAGAGATGACGAAATGGTTCTGGGTGCCCGTCAATCAAATTTTATAACAAACTTCCACGTGATATAAAAATGCTGCCTTTGCGGCTCTACAAACAAAAACTCAAAATGACACTTCTGGCGAGGGCCTTCTCATCAACATAGTTGATGAGTTTTTAAATGCGTAATTTCTATGTGTTCATTTGTTATGCCCAAAATTTTTATTGTAATTTTTATTTGACATTTCTTTTTGGCCATTGCCTTGAGTAATTCTTTTTGTAGGTATATTGGCACCAATAAATGAATTCAAATTCTTGTACAGGTCCCAAATTCGAGCCTCATCATTGGGATCTCGGGAACTAGAAGAGATACGAGATCGGTTAAATGGAGGCAAAGTTGCGCGATTTGATGCTGATCAAAATTCCACCTTACAAGTTTAAAAATTTCGTACACTTCCGAAGATTTTTGGATAAAACCGATTATTCGCGATGTCATTTTTATTTTTTTATGACTTTATTTGAATAAATGTAACAAAATAAATTTCACATTCTCATTGCTACTTTTGCTATTCTACAAGATGGTGTTATCAGATTTTCAAACCGACGTTTCGTCTTTGAGCTGCCATCATCAACTTTGTTTTTTTTTTAAACACGGCGGAATTTTTTATTACGGACTTTAAGAGCTTCTAAGGTCCCAGAATCAATGATGTATCACACTTATTCGAATAATTCATATTAATGACATTTTTCATAAGAACTCATGTGTTAGAGAGAGACAGAAACAAGATTTTTGGTAAGATCTTACCAGGAAATCATTAAAATGATTTTTTCGAAAAAGCGCCATACAACAATGAGAACGTGAAACTTATTATTTGTTCCAAATCTAATCCCGCACAACTACTTACTTGGGTAAATTGCTAAAAATATAGCCTAGAGCCTATGGTTTGAGGGTTGACACTTTCATAATTATATTATGTATTAACCACTTCTTATGATAGTTTTTAAGCTTTCGTTATGCAAAGCGTTAATGCGTAAAAAAGGTTTTTGTTTTTAATTCTATTAAAAATCTATTTTCTCCCTCTCTCTCTCTAACACATGAGTTCTTATGGAAAATGTCACTAATATGAATTTTTCGAATAAGTGCGATACATCATTGATTTTGGGACCTTAGAAGCTCTTAAAATCCATAATAAAAAATCCAGGGCCGTATTTAAAGAAACAAAGTTGATGATGGCAGCTCAAAGACGAAACGTCGGCTTGAATATCTGATAACACCATCTTGAAGAACAGGAAAAGTAGCAATGAAAATGTGAAATTTATTTCGTTTATCTATTCAAATAGAGTCATAAAAAAATAAAAATAAAATCGCAAATATTCGCTTTTTTCCAAAAAATCTTCGGAAGTATTCGGAATTTTTAAACTTGTAAGGTGGCATTTTGATCAGCATCAAACTGCGCAATTTTGCCTCCGTTTAACCGACCTCGTATCTCTTCTAGTTTCCGAGATCCCAATGATGAGGCTCGAATTTGGGACACCCTGTACCTGTTAGGTGAAATGACTTAAACCATTTATTGACTATTCTTATGATTATATCGAATTATAATTTATTTAGAGGATTTTACAATACATATTTAGTTACATTCCTGGAGTAGTGAAATGTTAAATGTACATTTAATTGGTGGATTGTAATATATGTAATTATTATGTTGAAGGTCTAAATATACATTTTTAACCAAGTTTTTACTTTTCCACATGGCATTGGAAGTGACTCTTTCCAGAATAAAATGCCCGCGGAAGAGCGACGATTTGCGCACGCTAGTAGAAAAAGTTTATTACGTAAGAGGTGCTGAAAGTACTAATTTTCGAACGAGGAGGTATTTAGTCGAGTGCGGAAATACTTCGATGTTGAAAACGTAGTTTCACACGAGTAATGAACACTATTTTTTTAAGATCACTTATGAAAACGTCATTAATTTCATAAAAAGCGATTAATCTCAGACGGGCGTTGAAATCAACTTTTCAACACTAGTGTTGAAAAGTATTTATGCCAAATCAAACTCTCAAATCAAATATGCTGTCAAGTTGACACCATCTGCCACCTTTTCAAGTAGAGCCGTATTGAAAACACTATCAACGCGCGTGTGATTAAAGCAGTTTCTTAAATGTTTTTTCCTTATTTTCATTAGTTGAAGAAAAAATACTGTTGAAGTGAAAACTTCTTTAAGCGGGTTCAGCACATTTTTCCTGGGTAGTGAATACTGAATAAGACTGAGTTATCAAAAATTAACGGTGAAAGCTGTCTACGGTCGGCTATTTAACATTCATTCTTCAGCCAAGCTAGAGAGAAACAGTCAGTAACAAGAGACAAAATATATTTAATGTCTTATTTGGATTACCCTAAACATGTTGTCAGTCTCTGTAATACATTAATTCAAATAATCATCTATCTAACAGCCTAATTATAAACGTAATAATCAACTATTACAATTAATATGTATTCTGCCGGTCTGTATACTTATATTCAGTTTTGCCGTACGTATTTCCTTCGGCAACGTAGCTCTATTATCTGAGCTAGCGCTAGCATAGAGACATCAAGATCGATGCCCAGCGCCTCCAAAAGTCCTTTTTTTAGTTTGGGTTTTGAAGTTTGCACTTCTAATTAATTTAGTGCTGATAATCCAAGAACACTAAAAATTTACCCACTTTGTAGGGAGCAAAAATATTGCCTTAATATTCTGGGGTCATAAAGTACGCGTTGCGAGGTTCAAAACGATGTATCGCCAGTCCTTCTTTCCGTTTAATTTATTTTTCAAAATGTTCTTAAATCGTTAAGCAAATCTCCCTCAGAAGAAACTTATTTATCTTTCACCGCCATTTCTAAAACAATAAAACGGACTCGATTAGAATCAATCACATCAACCTAAATCTAAATCCAGGCAATACTAATCATTATTAAAACAGTGGGAACAAAAGCCATTTACAGGACAAAACGTACAGGTGAACATTGTATTCACGTTTGCCAATCCAACGCGACAGTCGTTCCGTTTTTTTCTATCGAATCATGCGACTTCAATGTGTTTCATTTAATGTTTTTCTAGCGTTGCAACGCGAAACACCGTGAATACAAATCTTTTTCCCCCGCACCGCATTCAGTGTACATTGTCCCCGGCTTTCCGCGAGAGATATAAAATAACGCCGATAAACTGGCAAAAATAAAAATGTATCATAAATGGCGTAGTTTTCCCAGTTTAATATTGTCCCCGGCTCTGCAACATTGTTTCTCCGCATATGTTGGATAATAAATTGAAATAATGGAAAACGAATATACAAGTGGCGTAAACTTTAAAGCAGGACTCGTTAGCGAATTGCTTTAGTGTTTTTATGACGCAATCATAAAATACAGAAATCCGGCATCAGGTATTTTGCTGTATAATCCACATATCAGTCATTGATTGAAATATGAAAATATTAATTCAGCTGGATTTTGTATTTCCCAATTGTATTAAGTCTAGTTTAAAATGCCTGAGCTCAGCAGATCATACCATTTATGTTGTTCCTAAACCCCTTTTAATTTCATAAGTTGCTTTAACTAAATTATTAATATAGAAAAGCGTATTTAAATAATAATAACGTTTACTCTATATAAAAAAGTTTAACTAATAGTCGAGGTTTAACGCTCAAGTTGGTATTGTACAATAAAGTTTAATTTTGTAATGTGCAAAATGTAATTTGACTCTCAAATTTCTTTAAGAGAAGTACTGCGACTACCGTTATTATTTAAGAGTGACATAGAGTTTTCAAGTCTTATCATTTTCATTGTACCTAGAAAATGGTGTTTCTCGTAAATCACATACCAAATAGTATAAAGAAAGCTTGCATTGGAAGACTCGTTCCTAAGTACATTGCGACGCTGAAGACCAAAACGAGGGCTGGTCGCTGATTGGCGTAAAAAAGGCGCAATTAATAAAGCAAGTAAAGCAATAGGTCAATGGATCGTAAGTGAATAGACCGATTAATAGGAGATACATACAAATAACCCAAAGTCTAGCAATAAACTTATTTATAAAAACGGCGCCTAAGACCACACACGGGAAGTGAGAACTTCAACAATGCGAGATTAATATGATGAAATACCAGTATTTTATATATTGAAACTACTTGCCACAACTTCTATTTTTCAAGTAAAGTTGTACCTACTTGTCGCTTAAAAAACGTCCAAATTCTCCGATCCTGACTTATTTTCCATCTTCAACCTAACTCAAACTACTTCCAATCACTGAAAAAAAATTACATTTCCCGATCTTGATCCTTTTTTCCGGAATCAAATACTTAGTTTGCAATGAGATTTCCACCAATTATTTGCATAAATTTACATGTTGTAACAGGAACGTCAAATGAAAATACTGGAAGACGTATTTCTTCTAATTTCCCATAATGCATATAGAGCAAAGCTCGTAAGATTGGAAATTTTCGAAATTCTTTGCAATCTGGATTTTCGCGTATTTCTCGATCAAGTATGAAAAATTGTTATAGAACCTTTTTATATAAGATAACACGAGGTTTACTCTGAGATCTGAGATTGGTTTCTTGAAAATATACTTTGACTGACCCGTACGCTTAAAGTAGACTTTTCAAACTGATAATAAAAAAATCACCAATTGGGCATTTCCAGGGGGATCGATGCGAATTTTTGATTTTTTTCTGCTCATATCCCCATACATACAAAAGTTTAATTGCTCCAAATTATCGGGTTTCCCAGTAATAAAATATAAAGTGGCGACGCGTGTCGTGTCAAAACTCAAAATGACGAAAAGTTTCAATTCAACTATAGCTCACTCTGTATAAAAGGCATCATTATTTCCAACGTATCTTCTCATGCAGTTTTTTACATAGACTCTCGTCAAGAAATTGGTTTACTTTTTGAAAAAAAAAATTGTATGCCTCATCTTTATAAGCACACAACTAAAGTGAAACTTCTGAAAGATATATTAGGAATTGAGCTTTTATTTTTTATTTAAGCTCTTTTTTCCTCAACTTTTGCCCCCGGTTTCGACATTCTTTTAATTTTTTCTTGTTTTTTTTAAAAAAATAAATTTTTGTAAAGCATTTATTTCTCATTTTTGCCATCTGCAACCTCGTAGCTCAACTCCTTCGCCTCTTTTTCGCCGAAAACCCCGTTTCTCTAACTTTTATTACTCAATTTATTTTCCCTATTTCGTTTTATAATACTTTTATTAACTCTCCGAATAATTTTTTACGTTTTTTTTTAAATTTTTTTCCCATTTTTTCGAAAAATTTTGGGTATCCAAAGGATGGTGAGTGGATGTATAATTCCCCCCCCCCCCACCCCCAATTGATGACCCCCGTGAAACGAGGTCATTGCTTGTCAGATTTTCGACCCGATGCTCCGTTGCAGAGATATCGCCAAAAAAACGTTTTTTTTTTTCAGAAGAATCCCTCCTATCAGTGCCTATTGTCCCCTCATATGGTCAAGCCTAGCCCCCATGAGGCGCACCTACCATAAAGTTTTCGACCCCGTAACTCTTCCCGTTCTCCCGAAATTAATTATTTTAGTATTTCCTTCTCCCCCCTCTCCTGGCCGAACTAAGGGGGGGTACAGTATCCAGTTTTGTCCAGGATCCTTATTTTACCCCTGCTATATGTCCTGAAAATTTCAGCCCTCTAGCTGTACTGCAATATGCTTCATTAAAGTGTTTCACTTTGATTTCCGTTTCATTTGTTTTTCATTTTTTCGCTAAAGAAGTTTTACTTCAATAAATAAAAACATCAATTTTCTCTGACCAGTCCATTGTCTGGCCATTTTCGAAGCAGAGAAGCATTTAGAAAGTTCAACAGCAATATGTCCTGGCATGACCACGTTGCTGACATCGCAAAATCAGCCTCCCAGAAGCTTGGTGCGCTATTTCGCAACAAAAAACTCTATACGCCGCAGCAGTTGCTCTTGCTCTACAAAGCGCAAATAAGACCGTGCTTAGAATATTGCTCACATATCTGGGGTGCTGCACCAAAGCACACCCTAAAGCTGCTGGATTCCATTCAGAAGAGAGCTGTGCGTCTCGTCGGCGACCCGGAGTTGACCCGGAAACTAGATAGTCTGGAACACCGCAGACATGTAGCCGAGATATCTCTGTTTTACAGATACTTTCACGGCAGATGTTCCCAGAATTTGGTCCGCCTCATCCCACCACTGGCGGCTCCTGTCAGACAGTCACGACAGACGGCGAGAGCGCACCAGTTCGTCGTACAACTGGAAACACCCAGAACATCGCTTTACAAGATCTCCTTTGTCTGGCGCACTGCATCACTGTGGAACTCACTCCCAGGACATCTGTTTCCCACTAATTACAACTCACAAATATTCAAGAGCCGTGTCAATCAACATCTTCGCACACACACCGCTCGTTGAGCGTTATAGGGTCTCCCTTTAGTGCGTGTGCCACTGCCATAAAAAACAAAAAAAAAAAAAACACTTTAATGAAGCATGTTCCAGTATAGCTAGAGGGCTGAAATTTTCAGGACATGTAGCCGGGTTAAAATGATGATCCTGGACCAAAGCTGGACCCCCGAACCCCCCCCCCCCCAAGGTAAGGCCAGGGGGGAGAAGCAAAAAAAAAAATAAAAAATTTCGGGCGAACGGGAAGAGATATGAGATCGAAATTTTTATGGTAGGTGCTTCATGAGCATTTTAAGATCCTTTACACAAATAGTGCCTCGACCTCTCCTATTGGTCGATCCATCTTGTATTACAATATGTCTTCGTGATGCAACCATTTTCTGTCAAGAGCTCTCGTGGTGTAGAGGTTTAGATCGTTGGGTTTCACCTGGACGGCCTGGGTTCAAACCCCGTTGCTTTTTTTATTTTTTTTTAGATTATGTTTCTAAACAGTTTTTTCTTGATTTTGGGTATGTCTTGGGTTAGCACCTGGTTGGTCTCCTTTACTTGAGCCCCCGTGGCGAGCGAAGCGAGCGGAGGGCCATGCGGATGGACCAATAGGAGAGGCCGATTTTTATATAGCGCTCTATTTGTGTAAAGGATCTTTTAATGCGCCTCATAAGGAGCTACGTTTGACCATATAGGGGGGGACCGGGGCTCTAATTAAAGGGGGGGGGGAAAGGGGGGGTGAAGGTTTGGTGAAAAAAATAACGTTTTTTGCCGATATCTCTGCAACGGTGCCTCGAATCGAAAATATCCCCTCGGGGGGTCATCAGTGGGGCGCGGGAATTATACCCCCACCCACCGGATACCCAAAAATTTTCCAAAAAATGGGAAAAAAAATTAAAAAAACGTAAAAAAACTGTTCGGAAAGTTAATGAAAGTATTATAAAACGAAACAAGGGAAAATAATAAAAATAAAAAATTAGTTGGAGAAACGCGGTTTTCGGCAAAAAAGGCGAAGGAATTGGGCTACGAGGGGGATGGCAAAAATGGAACGAAAAAATAAATGCTGAAAAAAAGTAAAAAAAAGCAAAAACAAGTGTCCAAACCGGGGGCAGAAGTTGAGGAAAAAAAGCTTAAAAAATAAAAACTCAATTCCTAATTATCTCTTTCAGAAGTTTCACTTCAGTTGTGTGCTTATAAAGGCGAGGCACATTTTTTTTTTGACATACCTCTTAATAATCCCTATAGGCCGCGTTCAAAATACAAACAGAAACCCCCTACTTCGTAAAATAGTACATAACTCTTTAAGTACCTGTATATGCAAAATACTTTAGAATATAACAAATAAAAACTTGGCATAAATATGATTTTTCCTTTAAATTTTTATGGGCTAAGCTGCAGAGTTTTTTAAAAATAATTCTCAACTTTATAATCTTTTTGACTGTGTAATAAAGATACTTCAAAGTATCAAAGCAAATAATGATGGTTTATCTATGACGAATTGACATTTCTTTGGTTTTTTTTTCAATATAAAGAATTACAATTTACTTACTTTGCCAACATTCAGAAAATATGTGACGAATGTGCTAAGACTGGTTTGGAGCTACAAGAATCAGAAGGTCTCAGTGATTCTTCTGTGGTTGGTAGATTTAAAAATCCTCGGGAAGAATAACACTAAGCATATAACAAACTTTTCCATTACTTAAATTACTAAAAGCGACCCAGGAACCAATGCACATTACCTTCTGTGTAGTGAACATTTTTTAGGACAACTTTTATGCCTAAGTTACCAGATCATGCTTAACATGAGCTAATATTTAGCGCGGCAATACAGTCTGGAAACATCGAATTATTTGGGATATTACCAATTTAAAAAAAAGCTGAGACAGGTCAATTTTGGTTTTTAATCTTCTATGACCCAAACTTGTTCTTTTGGGGTTCCAATGACAGCAGTCAAAGTCATGACATAAACCTAATCGTGTAATACCCTGTTTCGAAGGCCCTTTCGTCCAGAGTACGGTCCTGATTTTTTTTCAAGTTTGAATTATTCGCTTTCAGATGGCAGCACATTATATGTTTAAATATTGAAAAACTGCCTATTCGATTTTCTAAGGGGTATGTATATACTTTGGAATATGAATTTAGCAATTTTACAAAGTGGTCTATTAAGGTAACTAGAGGGGGAACATGTGCTACTCTAATATTATATTGCACTGCTTACTCAAAATGTGTTTTTATGAAGGCTTATTCAAGTTCTTCGTTTTAAGTAATTTTAAATTCTTGTCAGTTGAAAAAGAAAGAGGACTAACTAATGCAGGTTAAAAAAAAATTTCTTGTTAAAGTTCTTCTTCTTAATGTAGGACGCTGTCCTGTATATACCATAAGTGTGCCTGGCTCTTTCTGTCCTAATCCTATGATGCGGATGTCCAGCTCTCGAACCATCGCTTCAGGGGCCTCCCAGCAGGTCTTGTTATGTTTGGTTTCTTCCGTTTCGCTATTTTCATTCTATGTCACTTCTATTCCTAATTTATTCGCTTCTCTGACTGTCTCTCAATGTACATCCTGTTATGGATCTTAGTACCATCATTTCTGTTGTTCTTAAGTGGCGATAATCATGTTGAAGCGTGCTGCCGCCTTTTCGAATCTGTACAGGAGTCGTTGTAAGTTGTCTACATCTTCAGATATTATAACTGTATCATCAGCATAACCATCGACCAAGTGTAATTGGTCGATGGCATAACAAACCACTTTTATTTCTTTATTTCCCATTGTATATCCCCTACCAGCTGTTTTTACTTCCTTGATGATTTAGTCCATGTTGCCATTAAATAAAATTGGACTGAGACTGTCGCCTTGTCTTATGCCAGATGACACTGTATTCTTTTTGACAGTCTGTTAATGAATGTTGTGTTACCAGTATTAAGTTCTTTAATATTTTTTATGGTCGCAGGGTTTAGATTTCTTTTCTTTAGTATTTCCAGCAAGTTCGAGAATTTCACTCTATTGAACGCTGGAGTGAGATATAAAGCACATGAAGGCTGTTGTACCAAATTCAATGCTTTTTTCTGTAATTTGGCGTAGAATGAATATAGCCTTATGGTCAATCTGTTTTGTCTGAAGCCCTGCTGTTCTTCGCTGATTCCAGTTTGTACCACCTCTTCAGTGATTATTTTCGTCAAGCTGTTTTTGATCCCTTTTTGAAGATAGGAATAGTTACACTTTTCTTCCATTCTTCTGGGATTCTATTGAGTATGAATATTTTATTGTAAAAGTTATATAGTTCCTCACAGAGCACTTCTCCACCATATTTAATCAGCTCAATAGGTATATTGTCTAATCCTGGGCCTTTTCGGTTCTTTAGTTTAGTGACTCTTTCTTTTATTCGTTTTCTTGTAGCAGACCATCTGATGATATTTGCTTCTGACATTTCTTCGTCTTCGTTGTTAAAGTTAAATATTTTTAATCAAATTGCTTTTAACTTTTATTTTTACTCCAACTGACAATGAGTTGAAACCAAAAGCTTGAACGAACCTCCGTATAAACAGATGTTAGGCCAGCTGATATCCGAAAGTAGATAAGTTCCTCTAATAGATTCCCATACAAACTAAAAAAAAAAATGTTAAATTCATATTTGATGAAAAGCTAAAAATACTATTTTTTTAAATTTTAAGATTTATGGTGCTGCCATCTGTATACGAAACGTTTAAAATGAAAAAAATTAAGTCCTCACTTAGAACGAAAACAATTGGAAAGAGGTATCACACGACCCATATTACCATTTACAAAAATTTTACCTTTTACCTTTGGCAGCTGCCATTCGAAAAACAAAAAGTCATGATCGAGTTGTAGAAAATTTAAAACTAAAATTGACAGAATTAAGCCACTCAGATCAGATCTTGAGGACTGATTTAATAATAAAAAAATTATATCACAATTAGATTTATAACTGTAATTAGAAGGATTAAAGCCAATTTAGTAATATCCACAAGGGTGTAACACGACCGTACATGTAAGCATAAATTAGATGTTTTTACTGATAGAGACACAAAACATGCCACTAAAATACACCAAAACGCAACGCTCAATGGAGATAATAGAACAAACTGGCCGATCAGTGATCGCGTAACGCGACGCGACGCGTCGGAAAATTTGAAAACGCCAAAAGGACACAAAGCAGGTGATTCATTAACGGCATTATCGACAATTCATCATCGGTCCTACCTTGACTAACAATAATAAGTAATTTATTTTTAATTGGCCGGGTTTTGTGTTTGTGCGTGGCTTGTTGTGCGTTCGTCATATACTCTGCGGACGGCCTAGGGAAAACGAGTTTTTCACGCGACCCGCGTTTTCCGCGCGAAATTATTTATGATTTTCGTTCATTTCCGAATTGTTGCCTCTTTAAAATTTCAAATATTTGTCGGCCTATGTAATTTAGTGTAATTTAGACTACTCTGGTTATGGATATTAAAATTATTTTGTTTTATGTGCGAGCGGCGCAACAGGTTGGTATTAATGGCTCGTTTTTACTCGAATTGTTTTGTGTGAGGATATTGAAAAACGATTTAGTAACGGTTTACAGTTTATATGACTACGTGTGAATAAATAGATAATTGGCCGCTAATTGACTGCTAGAAAAAAATAGAGAATGCATATTTAATTTTTTTAAGTAGTTTTTTAAATCATGAAATAAACACATATTCTTACAATTCTTATTTTATGATACTTCTGTATAAACCGACAATGCTCGCAACGACCACGATTATTTACATAAGAATGTTATCACTACTTTCAGCTGCTATTCAACACTATAGGAAGGTCGCCGATTCTTCTTAGATCATTAGAAGAAAATGACAAGACTTAGACTATAGTCTAAGCTTGTCATTTTCTATGCTATATATAAAACAGAACAACAAAGACTTATCCAAATGAAGAAGCTAGAATAAATGAAGATGAGCCAAAGGCATTAATTCGTTTCCAATTATCCCCTTCTTTCAATATTATGCTGGTCTTTTTCAAATTCAAACTTCAACAAATGTTAAATATACTTAAATGAAGACAAGAGACAAGGTCGAAAGCGCACGGCATGCCAACTACTTTCAAGCATTCATCCTTTCACATATAAAACTAAATACTTTAAATCAGGTTAACTATTAGTAAATATCTAATTTCTCACACAACTTCTTGGTTATTTGAATTTAACATGAACCCCTTTCTTTATTGAATTTAATCAAACTTTTTTTTATTTCAACTAACTGCTGCTCCTTCCACACTCAAAACCTTGTCACTTTGCTTTTTTCTGCAATTCTGCACACTTAACTTCACCGGGGACATAAGACTTCGAAACTTGATTCGAATCCTGAGTACAGGAATAGATCTGGCTTACATCTTACTACAATTTTCCAACTGCCATTTCACTTTCTACAATCGGCAACAGGAGAGACGCTACAAGTTGTATGTCTTGAGAAAATGCATAAAAACGACCAAAAGAAGCCCTAATTCAGCTTTGAAAAAGGGGAACAGAGTGCACCAGATATTTTCTAAATATCTGTGCACACAAATGAGAAAATGACTTAATATCTTGGCGTCAAACAGGGCAGCGACAGAGGCTGACGCTCTTGGCGCCAAACTCAAGCAGCGCGGCGACAAAGGCCGATGCTTCACGTGTGAATGCTTGTAAGGCACATCATTGACTCAACTTAAATTTCTCTTACCGGCAGGCGGCAGGGAGAACAAAGCGGGAATTGCGCGGGCAATCCCATTAATGCATTTGAGAGGGTAGAAAAATATATTTGACATGTTGTTGTTTACATAACATTAAGAGAGCCAAAGATATATTAAATTTAGAACGTTTAAAAACGTTTTCCTTAACGGATAGTGACAATTAGCTATATTTCCAGCGAGTGTTTTTTATAATGGAATCCAGGTTCGGCCTAAGGAGCAACTGAATTACGATGCTTTAAATGCACAAATTGCTGTTTATATGTAATGAAATAAATCTATTTGTGCTTTAATTATGGCTCAATCATACTCTAGAAACATACAGGGTGTTATCACCAAACTATACGAAGGAAAACAATAAGTTAATACACATGTTGGGATGTTTTCCCAACAAGGTATTTGGTCACTGTTTCATAGCAGAGTTTTTGTAAGAGTTTTGTTGTGTTTTACTTATGGTTAGTTTTAACTTAATTCCACGCAGCGTTTACCTTACCCCACGCTAACCCAAACTACTTGACAGATTCTACTTTAAAATGATCATTCTTGGAACTTTGGCAAATTTATCGTAGATTCGACTTTACTACTTAGGTAGGTACTAACCTGAGTCCACGCACCATGTGTTCTACGAAACTCGGGTTTAGGTAGGAAATAATGCTGCAAGTTAGGACCCTACGCACATATGTGCATGCCGAGAATTAGTTTGGGTGAGAAACGAAGTCTGTTTTTATTAGATTGAAATCCTTGTTTGTAATTATTACATCAATAATGCTATCGCAGTGGTGTAGGGATAATGATCCTAGGGCGAATCCCAACGAGGAAGAGATGGTCATCTTTACTAGGAAAAGGAAACTGGAAGCCTCTCCCAATATCACGTTGGAAAGGACCCCTCCAAACTGACCTTTCAGGAACACATTCGGCTCAAGACCTCGGCGATGCTCATGTACGGAGCGGTCGTTTGGTGGCCAGGATCCATGAAAACGGCGTCCAGGCTAGTGCTGGACAAATTACATCGCCTTGCATGCCTCTGCATCACAGGAGCCATGAGGACAGCGCCAACAACGGCCCTAGAAATGCTGGTAGGGTTGCCTCCGTGGGTGGACTAAGTGAGGCACGAGGCTGCATGAGCGGCCATGGGATGTGGAGGGCTCCTGCCATGGTCATTGTGGTCTATGGCGGGGTTTGTCTGGGGACCTAACCATCCTGGGTATGCCAGGTGACGCGATGGTCCCTGAGAAAGGGCTTCCACGAGGGGCCAAACTTCCTCTTGCCTACGAGGGAGGATTGGATGGAGGGAAGGACGGGATCCTGGGATGGACTAGTCTGGTTCACTGACGGGTCCAGAATGGGAACACTGTCCGGAGCTGCCCCACTGGGCTCCGCTTGGAGAACCGTAGTTTCCAAGCGATCGTGATGGGGATCTGGGAGTCAATAAGGCTCAATGTCAGTGGCGGTAGGATTTTCTTCTGCTCCCAGCAAGGCCGCACTCATGGCACTGAAGTTGGTTCGTACGCACTCCTTGTTCGTAATGGAGTGTAGAAGCTGGCTGATTGAACTTGCAAAGCATAAAAAGGTTACGCTGATCTGGGTACCGGGACACTCGGGTGTACCGGGAAACGAGACCGCTGACTCCTTAGCGAAGAGAAGGCTCCGCACGCAAATACTTAGGGCTTGATCCCTGTTTGGGGATCGCCCAGAGTGCTGACGAAAGAGCTTTGGAAGCCTGGACAGAGGGTCGGGCCAAAGAGTTATGGCCGACGGCTACGGGGATGAGACAGACGAGGCGAAGAGTCTCGCGTGACTGCTGAGAATGGCAGAGGAGGGGGAGTATTGATGGTGCATGGAGGACGATGATATCCCATACCATCTACTTACGGAATGCCCCGCCTTCACGTGGGCAAGACTCAGAATCTTTGGCGCTACGCCGATCAAGCCAGATTCAGCGCGTCGTGTTAGTCTGAAGGAGATGCGGGCTTTCTTAAGAAAGACCGGCATCCTGGAGGTTCTCTAATGCGGGCTGGGGGCACAACGAGCCCAATTGGTGGCCTAAGTGCAAGACCCGCTACGGACCACCTCTTCTGATACAGCAATAAGGCTAGAACTATTTGTAGATAAATTAATACGAGTCGGATCTTTTATCAGTTGATGTAAATCATACACATCCAAAATATGCTGATGTTTTCGTTTACACAAAGAATCACCCAGTAAATCAATATTCAAATGGCCCGTCAATGTAATACTGTCATACAAATGTACAGTTCCACGCAAAATATCCTCGAGAGTATCGATGATTTTTTCCTGATTAGCAGAGGGAGGTCTATAGATACTAGCGGCCAATATATTTTCATTATTAGATTTAAATTTAATGCTAATAATATATTCGAAATCAGGAGAAACAGGTTCAAAATTAATAAGTGAATATTTAATAGATTTTTTTTTAATACAAAATCCACTACCTCCTCCTCTGCCGTTTCTATCCCTCCTTACGGAATTATATTGAGCTATCTTAAAAGAGCTATTCTCTGGTCTTGTTCAAGATAGTATAATTTTGATAATTATCTCATCTCTTTATAGATCGAATCTAAATGTCTGTAGCCTAAGCTTTTCAGGAACAATCTGCATTTTAAAGCATGATTTATTTTTTTACTCCTACTCCATTTCAGTTGGGCTGCCTTATAGCTTCTTTACTACGCGTATTGTGTTGGGCTACTAAACTCGAGACTGCTTTAATCTACGTTCGTAAAATGCTTCAGATGTTTCACTATAATTGTTTTTGTGTTCCTTAAATGCATTTGGTATAAAGTGTTTGGATCAGCCAAAGTTAATTCGGCACTGCCAATCTTCGAACCTAACTCAAACAAATCTATATAAATTCAATCAGCGGTAATAGGCCAATAAAACCGACAATTATAATAAATAATCGAATTACGGGTTGGAAGCCGTCAAAACGCGCGACCGCACAACACACTACCGTATTAAAATGACGTTTGGAAACTAAAATAGCGGCGGAAATCAAACGCCGGTCAACACTTTGCAATATACTATTTCATAATTAACAGGGCCTGATTGTGCTTTATCGATTGGGCGGGTGACCTGTGCGATACCATTGGGAAAATATGCTAAACCTGCCAGAGCTAGTGGGTTGGTGGTTT
>MU182094.1:577889-681996 GCA_016904865.1 Pissodes strobi
AATAAATTGAAATAATGGAAAACGAATATACAAGTGGCGTAAACTTTGAAGCAGGACTCGTTAGCGAATTGCTTTAGTGTTTTTATGACGCAATCATAAAATACAGAAATCCGTCATCAGGTATTTTGCTGTATAATCTTTAAATCAGTCATTGATTGGCATATGAAAATATTAATTCAGCTGGATTTTGAGTGCTTTCCCCAATTGTATTAAATCTAGTTTAAAATGTCTGAGCTTAGCACATCATACCATTTATGTTGTTCCTAAAACCCTTTTAATTTCATACTTTTGTTTTAACTAAATTATTAATATAGAAAAGCTTATTTAAATAATAATAACGTTTACTCTATATAAAAAGGTTTAACTACTAGTCGAGGTTTAACGCAAAATGTAATTAGACTGTCAAATTTCTTTAAGAGAAGTACTACGACTTCCGTTCTTATTTAAGAGTAGCATAGAGTATTCAAGCCTTATCACTTTCATTGTATCTACCTAGAAAATGGTGTTTCTCATAAATCACATACCAAATAGTATAAAGGAAGCATTGCATTCGAAGACTCGTTCCTAAGTACATTGCGACGCTGAAGACCAAAACGAGGGCTGTTTGCTGATTGGCATAAAAAAGGCGCAATTTTATTAATAAAGCCAGGAAAACAATAGTCTAGCAATAAACTTATTTAAAAAAACGGTGCACCTAAGACCACACACGGGAAGTGAAAACTTCAACAATGCGAGATTAATATGATAAAATACAAGTATTTTTTGCATTTTTCAAGTAAAGTTGTACCTACTTGTCGCTTAAAAAAATTCCAAATTCTCCTATCCTGACTTATTTTCCCTATTCAACCTAACCCAAACAACTTCCAATCACCGCAAAAAAATTATATTTCCCAATCTTGACCCATTTTTTCCACAATCAAATACTTAGTTTTCAATGAGATTTCGAGCAATTAGATGCGTAAATCTACATGTTGTAAAGGAAAGGTCATATCAAAATACTGGAAAACGTATTCCTTCAAATTTCCCAAAATACATCTAGGGCAAAGCTCGTAAGATTGGAAATTTTCGAAATTTTTTGCAATCGGGTTTTACGCGTATTTCTCGATCAAGTATGAAAAATTGTTATAGAACCTTTTTATAGTAGACAACACGAGGTTTATTCTGAGACCTGAGATTGGTTTCTTGAAAATATATCAACGTACGCTTAAAGTAGACCTTTCAAATTGATAATCAAAAAAAATCACCACTTTAATTGCTCCAAATTATCGGGTTTTCCAATAATAAAGTGGAGCGTGTCGTGTCAAAAATCGAAATGGTGAAAAGTTTCAATTCAACTATAGCTCACTCTGTATCAAAGGCATCATCATTTCCAACGTATCTTCGAGTGCAGTTTTTGATATAGATTCTCGTTAAGTAATTAGTTTACTTTTTGAAAAAAAAAATTGTGTGACTCATCTCGTAAGCACAAAACTAAAGTGAAACTTCTGAAAGAGATATTAGGAAGAGAGCTTTTATTTTTTATTTAAACTCTTTTTCCTCAACTTTTGCCCCCGGTTTCGACTTTCTTTTAATTTTTTTTTGCTTTTTTTCAAAAAATAAATTTTTGTAAAACATTTATTTTTCATCTTTGCTATCCGCAACCTCGTAGCTCAACTCCTTCGCCTCTTTTTCGCCGAAAACCGCGTTTCTCTAACTTTTATTTATTTTGCTTATTTCGTTTTATAATACTTTTATTAACCCTCCGAATAATTTTTTACGTTTTTTTTTTAATTTTTTCCCTTTTTTTCGAAAATTTTTGAGTATCCAAAGGGTGGTGAGTGGGTATATAATCCCCCCCACTGATGACCCCGTGACACGAGGTCATTGCTTGTCAGATTTTCGAGCCGAGGCTCAGTTGCAGAGATATCGCCAAAAAACGTTTTTTTTTTTCAGAAAAATCCCTATCAGAGCCTATTGTCCCCTCATATGGTTAAAGCTAGCCTACCATAAAGTTTTCGACCCCGTAACTCTTCCCGTTCTCCCGAAATTAATTATTTTAGTATTTCCTTCTCCCCCCTCTCCTGGCCAGGGGGGGTACACTGTCCAGTTTTTGTCCAGGATCCTCATTTTACCCCTGATATATTGTAATCTACTAAAAAGTATAAGCTACTAAACAAATATCACCCTGTCGCAAGTTTGAACTTGAACTTGGAGATTGTTATATAAACATTAAAGGCAAACTATAAACAACGCGAGCAATCAACGGGAGCGACTTTGAACCTTATGCATGCAATGATCATCACTTTGTTTTATATAAATACGCTACCGAACCCTCACTTCGGCAGACTTAGTCTCACCTCCAGCTCCCAAGGTTAGTCACTTGACGACTGCCTCCTGGGTTCTATCCGCTCCTAGAGTTAGTCATACGACTGTTTTAGGTTCCATTCCTTTCCTACCCAACCTGGTACCGGTTAGTTACTTGACGACTGCTAGGGCCAGGGGTTGCACAACCTCCATAGTAAAGTCTTGACAAGAAGTTTGTCAGAGTGTTGAGAAAGACAAGTGTCTAAATAGTCAGTTAAAAAGTTTAGTGAAAGCTCTTAGTGCTCTTAAATAAAACCCAGCCCTTAAGAAAAACTATAAATTATAAGACAGTAAACAAAGACCTATAAACAGTACCTCAAATCGAGAAAACATGCGCACCGTAGTAATCGGGTATAATAGAATCTCATTTTCTCTGACCAATAATTGCTGTCAAAGTTTTATCGTTAATACATTGTTATTTTTATAAACTAAACGTGCTTACTTTATCATCTCTTCTTACCCTACGTAACGCGATCCAGGTCTACCTCAGTGACCCCCCGGCACGCTAAACAAGGCGTGTCCTCACGAGTAGAACATTCAGTGGTAGATTAAAGGAAGCATTGAGACCCCGTCATTGTACTTATCGCGACGAGGCTCTTCTCTGAGAAGTTATTCTTAAAATAAACGCGCTACCCCCCAAATTACTTGTGACAATATGTCCTGAAAATTTCAGCTTCATTAAAGTGTTTCACTTTGATTTCCGTTTCATTTCATTTAAATTTTTTCGAACTTACCCACGCTAAAAGAAATTTTACTTCAATAAATAAAAACATGCATTTTCTCTGACCAGTCCATTTTCTGGCCATTTTCGAAGCAGAGAAGCATTTAGAAAGTTTTTCTCCTATAAATTTCCTATCCAACTGTCTGTCGTGTCAGTTTTTTCGATCCTCGCAACCATTTCGGGGTAATTTCATTTTTGAAGTGAAACTACTTTAGTGAGAGTAAGCCCGAAAATATGAAAATCAAATGAAACGGAAATCAATGTGAGACACTTTAATGAAGCATGTTCCAGTATAGCTAGAGGGCTGAAATTTTCAGGACATGTAGCCGGACTAAAATGAGAATCCTGGACCAAAGCCGCTTTTTGCCGATATCTCTGCAACGAAGCCTCGGATCTCCCCTCGGGAGATCATCAGTCGGACGCGGAAATTATACCCCAACCCCCCGGATACCCAAAAAGTTAATGAAAGTATTATAAAATGAAACAAGGGAAAATAATAAAAATAAAAAATTAGTTGGAGAAACGCGGTTTTCGGCAAAAAAGGCGAAGGAGGTGGGCTACGAGGGGGATGGCAAAAATGGAGAGAAAAAATAAATGCTGAAAAAAAGTTATTGTCTTGATGTAGAACGCTGTCCGGTATATACCATAAATGTGCCTGGCTCTCTCTATCCTAATCCTGTGATGCAAATGTCGAACCATCGCTTCGGAGGCCTCCCAGCAGGTCTTGTTGTGTTTGGTTTCTCCTGATTCGCTATTATCACCAATCGGTTGTCGGTTTTTCCACGTAGTTTTACTATATCTTCTATGTCACAGCTATTCCTAATTTATTCGCTTCTCTGAGTGTCTCTCAATGCATATCCTGTTAAGGATCTCAGTATCGGAACAGACGTGTCGTGGTAATGTTCTCAGCTGTCGTTTCTACATCATAGGACATAATGGGCCTTAAACATGTCTTGTATATTCTTACTTTGCTTGTAATACTTATGTGTTTTTCGCCAAATTAGCTCACGTTAAAATCCTGATATTAGGGATGCTTTTGTTGTTTGCTCCTTTACTTCGGCCTTGAGATTTCGGTTACTGATTGTGTTAGCTCCAAGGTATTTGAAGCTCATCGCCTGTTTAACACATTGGTCATATATAACTAGCTTGCATCGCCTGGGTTCTTTGGAGATTGTGAAGGACTAGGCTTTTTGACTGGAGATAATCATGTTGCAGCTTGCCGCCGCCTTTTAGAATCTGTACAGGAGTCATTGTAAGTTGTATTCATCTTCAGATATAACTGTATCATCAGCATAACAAACCACTTTTACTTCCTTATTTCCCATTGTATATCCCCTACCAGCTGTTTTTACTTCCTTGATGATTTAGTCCATGTTGTCATTAAATAAAATTGGACTGTGACTGTCGTCTTGTCTTATGCCAGATGACACTGTATTCTTTTTGACAGTCTGTTAATGAATGTTGTGTTACCATTATTAAGTTCTTTAATAATTTTTATGATCGCAGGGTTTAGATTTCTTTTCTTTAGTATTTCCAGTAAGTCGAAGAGTTTCACATTATCGAACGCTTGAGTGAGATATGACGCACTTCAATATTTTTTTCTGTAATTTGGCGTAGAATGAATATAGCGGTATGGTCAATCTGTTTTGTCTGAAGCCCTGTTGTTCTTCGCTGATTCCAGTTTGTACCACCTCTTCAGTGATTTCGTCAAGCTATTTTTGATCCTTTTTTGAAGATAGTAATAGTTATACTCTCCTTTCATTCTTCTGGGATTCTATTGAGTATGAATATTTTATTGTAAAAGGTATATAGTTCCTCACAGAGCACTTCATTACCATATTTAATCAGCTCATTAGGTATATTGTCTCTTTTATTTGTTCTCTTGTAGCAGACCATCTGATGATATTTGCTTCTGACATTTCTTCGTCTTCGTTGTTAAAGTTAAATATTTTTAATCAAATTGCTTTTAACTTTTATTTTTACTCCAACTGACACTGAGTTGAAGCCACAAGCGCGAACGAACCTCCGTATAAACAGATGTTAGGCCAGCTGATATCCGAAAGTAGATAAGTTCCCCTAATAGATTCCCATATACAAACTAAAAAAAAAATGTTAAATTCATATCTGATGAAAAGCTAAAAATACTATTTTTTAAAATTTTAAGATTTATGGTGCTGCCATCTGTATACGAAACGTTTAAAATGAAAAAAATTAAGTGCTCACTCAGAACGAAGCATTTCGAAAGAGGTATCACACGACTCATATTACCATTTACAAAAATTTTACCCTTTACCTTTGGCAGCTGCCTTTCGAAAAACAAAAGGTCATGATCGAGTTGTAGAAAATTGAAAACTAAAATTGACAGAATTAAGCCACCCAGATCAGATCATGAGGACTGATTTAATAATAAAAAAAAATTATATTACAATTAGATTTATAACTGTAATTAGAAGGATTAACGCCAATTTAGTAATATTCACAAGGGTGTAACACGACCGTACATGTAAGCATAAATTAGATGTTTTTACTGATAGAGACACAAAACATACCACTAAAATACACCAAAACGCGACGCTCAATGGAGATAATAGAACAAACTGGCCGATCAGTGATCGCGTAACGCGACGCAACGCGTCGGAAAATTTGAAAGCGCCAAAAGGACACAAAGCAGGTGATTCATTAACGGCATTATCGACGATTCATCATCGGTCCTACCTTGACTAACAATAATAAGTAATTTGTTTTTAATTGGCCGGGTTTTGTGTTTGTGCGTGGCTTGTTGTGCGTTCGCCATATATTCTGCGGACGGACTAGGGAAAACGTGTTTTTCACGCGACCCGCGTTTTCCGCGCGAAATTATTTATGATTTTCGTTCATTTCCGAATTGTTGCCTCTTTAAAATTTCAAATATTTGTCGGCCTATGTAATTTAGTGTAATTTAGACTACTCTGGTTATGGATATTAAAATTATTTTGTTTTATGTGCGAGCGGCGCAACAGGTTGGTATTAATGGCTCGTTTTTACTCGAATTGTTTTGTGTGAGGATATTGAAAAACGATTTAGTAACGGTTTACAGTTTATATGACTACGTGTGAATAAATAGATAATTGGCCGCTAATTGACCGAAGCCATTCCACACTACTGATTACTAGAAAAAAATAGAGAATGCATATTTAATTTTTTTAAGTAGTTTTTAAATCATGAAATAAACACAGATTCTTACAATTTTTATTTTATGATACTTCTGTATAAACCGACAATGCTCGCAACGACCACAATTGTTTACATAAGAATGTTATCACTTCTTTCAGTTGTTAATCAACACTACAGGCAGGTCGCCGATTCTTCTTAGATCATTAGAAGAAAATGACAAGACAGACTATAGTTGATTACTACAATGCTGTGTATAAAACAGAACAACAAAGACTCATCCAAATGAAGAAGCTAGAATAAATGAAGATGAGCCAAAGGCATTAATTCGTTTCCTATTATCCCCCTCTCTCAATATTATGCTGGTCTTTTTCAAATTCAAACTTCAACAAATGTTAAATATACTTAAGTGAGTCTAACATTGACAGTGTATTCTAAACTGTTTATAGGACTTGCGTTCCTTTGTAGAATAGACTTTACTGTCACGACCTGTATGACGTGACGCCACGCATTGGATGGCGTGCAGGTTATGTAGCTCAGATTCGGGGTCGATCTACGTCAGGTGAGAAGAGATGATAAAGATGGCATTTCAGTTAAAATTCACATAAAATTAAATACTTTAAATCAGGTTAAATGTCTAATTTCTCACACAACTTCTTGATTATTTTAATGTAACATGAACTACTTCCTTTCCTGAATTTAATCAAACTTTCTTTTATTTCAACTAACTGCCTCTCCTTCCACACTCAAAACCTTGTCACTTTGCTTTTTTCTGCAATTCTGCACACTTAACTTCACCGGGGACATAAGACTTCGAAACTCGATTAGAATCCTGAGTACAGGAATAGATCTGGCTTACATCTTACTACAATTTTCCAACCGCCATTTCACCTTCTACAATCGGCAACAGGAGAGACGCTACAAGTTGTATGTCTTGAGAAAATGCATAAAAACGACCAAAAGAGCCCCTAATTCAGCTTTGAAAAAGGGGAATAGAGTGCACCAGATATTTTCTACATATCTGGTGCGGCAGGGAGAACAAAGCGGGAATTGCGCGGGCAAACCCATTAATGCATTTCAGAGGGTAAAAAAATATATTTGACATGTGTTGTTTACATAACATTATTGGAGCCAATATTAAATTTAGAACGTTTAAAAACGTTTTCCTTAACGGATAGTGACAATTAGCTATATTTCCAGCGATTGGTTTATATAATGGAATCGACCATCCAGGTTCGGACTAAGAAGCAACTGAATTACGATGATTTAAATGCACAAATTGCTGTTTATATGGGGTGAAACGATAAGTTAATACATATTCTACTATGAAAAAAGTTTTGTAAGAGTTTTGTTGTGTTTTATTTATGGTTAGTTTTAACTTAATTCCACGCAGCGTGGGGTAGTGTCCCACGCTAACCCAAACTACTTGACAGATTCTACTTTAAAATTATCATTCTTGGAACTTTGGCAAATTTATCGTAGATTCGACTTTACTACTTAGGTAGGTACTAACCTGAGTCCACGCACATGTGTGCTACGAAACTCGGGTTTAGGACCCTACGCACATATGTGCATGCCGAAAATTAGTTTGGGTGAGAAACGAAGTATGTTTTTATTAGATTGAAATCCTTGTTTGTAATTATTACATCAATAAGGCTATCGCAGTGGTGAATAGGGATAATGATCTTCAGGCGAATACCAACAAGGTAGAGAGCGTAATTTTTACTAGGAAACGGCAACTGGAGGCTTCTCCCAATATCACGTTGGATAGGACCCCTCCAAACTGACCTTTCAGGAACACATTCGGCTCAAGACTTCGGCGGCGCCTCAGTGCTCTGTGGTCTTGGCGTAGGGCGCTGGTACCTGGAGACTTGGGCCGGGAACTATGGTCGTTTGGTAGCCAGGATCCATGAAAACGGCGTCCAGGCTAGTGCTGGATAAATTACAGCGCCTTGTATGCCTCTGCCATGAGGACAGTGCCAACAACGACCCTAGAGATGCTGGTGGGGTTGCCTCCGTGGGTGGACAGGGTGAGGCACGAGGCTGCATGAGCGGTCATGGGATATGGAGGGAGAATGGCTCCTGCCATGGTCATTGTAGTCTATGGCGGGGTGTGTCTGGGGACCTGACCATTCTGGGTTTGCCAGGTGACGCGATGGACCCTGAGAAAATGCTTCCACGAGGGGTCAAACTTCCTATTCCGTACGAAGGAGGATTGGATGGAGGGAAGGACGGGATCCTGGGATGGACTAGTCTGGTTCACTGACGGTTCCAGAATGGGAACACTGTCCGGAGCTGCCCCACTGGGCTCCGCTTGGAGAACCGTAGTCTCCAAGCGGAAATTTTTGCGATCATGATGGGGATCTGGGAGTCAATAAGGCTCAATGTCAATGGCGGGAGCATTTTCTTCTGCTACGGCAGCAAGGCCGTACTCATGGCGCTAAAGTTGGTCCGTACGCACTCTTCGTTCGTAATGGAGTGTAGAAGCTTGCTGATTGAACTTGCAAAGCTGATTACGCTGATCTGGGTACCGGGACACTCGGGTGTACCGGGAAACGAGGCCGCTGACGCCTTAGCTAGAGAAGGCTCCGCACGCAGATACTTAGAGCCTGATCCCTGTGTGGGAATCGCCTAGAGTGCTCGCGAAAGAGCTTTGGAGGCCTGGACAGAGGGTCGGGCCAAAGGGTTATAGTGGACGGCTCCGGAGATGAGATAGACGAGGCGAAGTCTCGCGGGGGTTGTTGTGCCTACTTAGGAAGGAGGGCAGGGCCCTGGTGAGATTCTACACAGGGCACTGTAGGCTTAGACGGCATTTGACTCCGCTGTGAATTGCAGAGGAGGGGGCGTGTAGATGGTGCATGGAGAACGAATATACCCCATATCATTTACTTACGGAATGCCCCGCCTTAGCGTGCCAGATTCAGTGCGTCGTGTTAGTCTGAAGTCTTCTTAAGAAAGACCGTCATCCTGCTGATTCTCTAACGCGGGCTGGGGGCACAACGGGCCAAATTGATGGCCTAAGTGCAAGGCCCGCTAGGGATCACCCTTTCTGATACTGATCAATTAGGCTAGAACTATCTGTAGATAAATTAATACGAGTCGGATCTGATAAATTGATCCAAAATGTTCTGAATTTACAAAGAATCACCCAGTAAATCAATATTAACATCGCCCTATAATACTGTAATACAAATGTACAGTTCCACCCAAAATATCCTCGAGAGTATCGATGAATTTTTCCTGATTAGCAGATGGCGGTCTATAGATACTAGCGGCCAATATATTTTAATTATTAGATTTAATATAATGCTAATAATATAATCGAAATCAGGAGAAACGGGTTCAAAATTAATAAGTGGATATTTAATAGATTTTTTTAATACGAAATCCACTACCTCCGCCTCTGCCGTTCGTATCCCTCCTTACGGAATTATATTGAGCTATTTTAAAGGAGCTATTCTCTGGTCTAGTTCAAGATAATATAATTTTGAGAATTATCTCATCTCTTTATAGATCGAATCTAAATGTCTGTAGCCTAAGCTTTTCACGAACAATCTGCATTTTAAAGCATGATTTATTTTTTTACTCCTACTCCATTTTAGTTGGGCTGCCTTATAGCTTCTCTACTACGCGTATTGCAGTTGGGCCACTAAACTCGAGACTGCTTTAAACTATCTATCGTAAAATGCTTCAGATGTTTCACTATAATTGTTCTTGTGTTCCTTAAACGCATTTGGTATAAAGTTTTTGGATCAGCCAAAGTTAATTCGACACTGCCAATATTCGAACCTAACTCAAACGAATCTATATAAATTCAATCAGCGGTAATAGGCCAATAAAACCGACAATTATAATAAATAATCGAATTACGGGTTGGAAGCCGTCAAAACGCGCGACCGCACAACACACTACCGTATTAAAATGACGTTTGGAAACTAAAATAGCGGCGGAAATCAAACGCCGGTCAACACTTTGCAATATACTATTTCATAATTAACAGGGCCTGATTGTGCTTTATCGATTGGGCGGGTGACCTGTGCGATACGATTGGGAAAATATGCTAAACCTGCCAGAGCTAGTGGGTTGGTGGTTTAATCGCACGGTAAGACTGGCGAACAGGAATAGGCCCGAACGGCTCATACAAACCGCCACAGCTTTGTGGTTTGCTACAATCGTTCGGGTGGTTTACTTTTAATATAATAAATATACCAATAATCTGTTGGAATGCCCTCTATTAAATATACCTCACACGTGAGTAAATGATCAATATGCCTATCAATTTGGATATCCTGCTTAGAAAAAGGTGCAAAGGTCAGCAGACGGGGCTTTAAATAATAAAATGATTATTGTGAGTATTATGGCCAATGGCGTGCAAACAACTTAATATTTACTTTCTTTTATCAAATCTTTTTCATATGCAGTGATTATTAAAGCAAACGCGCGTAAACATTTCCACCATTACCAAAATATTGCAATCTTGCTTTTAAGGGCGCTTGATTTTCCCCGCGGATGAGAGAGTAAGGTGAACCATTGCGATAATATGTAAAATAAATTGAGATGCGAAAGCAGCACCTATAGTGATAAATAAGCCTACGAAATGAAAGACATGTATATAGCGGCGGCGTGTGTTGGAAAGAGATAGAGCGATACTGCAATATGCGGGTGGTATTTCGTAGTTAGTGTAACTACGTGTCCGCGACATGGTTGAAAATCAAGCAACTTGGGATGGTGAGACATTTTTGGACATTTTCAACCAAATATGTGTCCAGATGGATGTTCTAATATAATATAATA
This sequence comes from Pissodes strobi, assembly GCA_016904865.1. Taxonomy (NCBI): domain Eukaryota; kingdom Metazoa; phylum Arthropoda; class Insecta; order Coleoptera; family Curculionidae; genus Pissodes; species Pissodes strobi. Next base: position 588,898 of record MU182094.1, read on the forward strand.
CAGCCAAAACTACCTGTATTGTATTAAAAAAAAAACTAAGAATTTTATAGCATTTTTGGAACAATTCTTCACGGAGTGTGAAAAAAAATTATACAAAATGTGCGATCCTAAAAAACATATGAGTTTTCAGAGAAAAAATAGGTAACATCATAAGAGAAATTGATGATCGTTATAGGGAAATTAGGCTAATTTCGAACTCAATTACTTCCAAACTTTTAAAAATAAATTTCCAGAAGAAATATTTAATGAATCCAAATTAAAATACGGACCAAAATTTGATTTTGAAAGATTAAACAATTGACTAAGCTGTTTGTATTCAAAATCAGATATCGAAGGCATGAATGCTTATGAGCTCATAAGATTTCGTCATGAAAAAAAAATGTGCGGTGTTTCCTCAAATAAATAAAATAGCAAAAGTAATTTTGCCAATACCCGCTACCTTGGCATCTGCAGAACGCTTATTATCTGGGCTACAACGTATATCCACACATATTGCCGTAATACTCAAGGACAAGAGCGGCTTAGAATTTTGTCAATAATTTCCTTGGAAAAAGAACTCTTACGACATTTAAACCGTAATTCAACAATTAATCAATTTTTCTCAACGGTTTTTTTTTTAAACTAAATAAATATATACTACCTATTTCCTACCCTATTTCTAATGCCACTGCACGCCACTGATTATGAGTATTATTATGAGTTACCCCCAAGAAATTTTGGTCATCGTTTTTGAAGTGAAAACTTCTTTAGGCGAGCGTTCAGCATACTTTTTCCTTGATAGTGAATAGGACTGAGCCATCACGCTCGGATATGTAACGCTCATTCGAGTAAAGTCGGCGTCCACTTCAGCCAAGCAAGAGATAAACAGTCAGCGGAACGATTTCAGTTACCATGAATCTATTGTTTTATTCTTTCTCTAAAACGGTTACGAGCGGAAATTTGGGATTTGGCACGTTTTTAGGCAACACTTGGGGCCACATATGGTATATTGTTTTTGACGATCAGATTTTTCGGTTGAGAGTTGTTACATCAAATCTGCGATTTTTCAAAATTTCGCTTTGATACACAATGACTGTGTCGAAAAAATTAAGCACTTTTGATGACATTTTCTGAACACGTACTTTAATTGTCTTCTGCACTCTATGGAATTAGGCGAGAATCGGAAAATTGCGAGTATTTTTTTTGTGCGTGCATATTCTTGAAAAATGGCCCATTTTGGATCGTTCTAGTGCTGAGAGACAGCTCGATAAGTAATGTTTAGAAGAAATATTCTCTAAATGCTTCTCTGTTTCGAAAAAGTCGAGAAAATGAATTTTTCAGGGAGAATGTAAAAACAATTTTAGGTCTAAAAAATTTAGTCTCTGCTATAAAAAGGTTCTATGACAATTTTCCATACGAGATGAGGAAATACGAGAAAATCGAGGTTAGAATGAAACAGGCAAAAAAGTCGAAAGTTTTCAATATTTCGGCAATTTTAAAAGTCTGAATATAGCTTTGCTTTTAATGCGCTATGGAAAAATTGAAGGAACACTTCTTCCAATATTTTAAGTTAAAATAGGTAAGTTTGTACATTTAATTCCCTGAAATCTCATTGAAAATTATTTGAAGCCGAAAAATTGGGTTAAGTTTTTTGGTGAATAGAAGCAGTTTCTGGTATCAGTTATGACAGATGTTGAGTTAACATTTTACTTTTAGCATATCGAGGCGGCTATCGTGCTTAATGTCACAGCTCCTTCTCTATTTTCTTTCTCAACCATTTAAATTTAGAAAAGTTCAAATGGTAGCCAAGGCTTACAAGGAGCAACGATTAAACTTTTGCAACTTTATGTTAATTTGGTCAAATACTGACAGATACTATTTTAAAAACATAGTGTGGACATATGAGTTACGATTTTCAACCAATGGAGTGCCTGATAGGCAAAATATGAAAATATGGGCATTAAATGGGTACAATAATATTCAGAAAATACGCGTTCGAGGACATCAAACTGTCAATGTATGGTGTGAATTATTTAGAAAGAAAATGCTATGAATATAATAATAGGATTTTTGACTGGTCATATTATAAGTCTTTATTAAATAAAGAGCTAGCCTAGGATAAATTACTACATTGAAAAATTTAAGAAATTACCTTGATGAAAATTATTTGGAATGGTTAAGACGAAACGGGCCAATTCCAGACCTCACTCCAATAGACAATGTTCTAAGGAGATATTTCAAAAATTTATGATCACGCATATAGTGTTTGAAGTAAGTAGATTTATTTGCCTGAAATCTAATTTAAACCGATTTGAAGATGGGCCAGAATCAGAAGGTTTGACATTTTTTAAGCGATACGCAGCGGTTTCTGCCGATTTTTATTGAAGATTTGGAAACAAAATTTTACTTTAAATATCGAAGTTGTGGCAAGTAATTTAGAAATTTAGAACACAGAAAAATACCTGTAATTTCATTGTTGAAGTCACTTCTGTCGTGTTTTTGTTTTAATAGATATTAATTATAAAGCTAAAATTATTTATATGCAAATCATTAAATGCTGAAATTTTCGTCTGTGGCTCGCATATTATGCATCCAATCAATTGCTTGTTATTCCAGTGGCGCGGCAATAGATTGGGCTCTTTCGGACGCAGTTGGATGTATAAGACGCAACGACGTGTTTTTCGACGATTTTGAAAGGTATGATATTTTTGATATCAATAAAATGAGACTTTGTGACAAAAAATAGTTCTGTGTCTTTAGCTTAAGGATAAAGTTGAATTAAAGAATAATGGAAATCGAACGCCCCTGCTAAATATAGTTGATGTACAGAACTGCAGAAGTTCCATACTTAACAGAAAAGTTTATGACAAAAAAATACTTTTGTATTTACGATTGTGTATTTATTAATAAAAGCCTATGTAGCAACTGAAAATACTTTCTTTTAGCCTTTAAGCGGTCCTCTTTGCAGCACGAATTTCTAATTTATTGTTTTAAATTTTCTGACCTCGAATTGCTGCGATCTGCGTCTCCTTCTTCTGCTACTGAAATTATCATAGACTATATTTGAAATGTAACACTTTAAACAACAATTCACATTTTATATCATTTCGAGGCACTTTAGTAACAAAACCTATTGTGGGTGTGAATTCTCGAGTCATTAGAACAGCTCTCACATGGGAAGAGAAGGTGTAATAAGGATGAAAATCGATGAGTTTACATCCTTATTACATCTTCTTTTCCCACGTGAAAGCTGTTTCAATGACTCGAGAATTCGCGCCCTGGAAAAAGTTACAGATATATTTTGGTTGTAATATGCGCAGGCTGAACCAGTAAAATCAAAAGCTGGCAAAGGGGGTGATTTTGTAAGGATAAGCACATATCGTGAGGTATTTTCTAAGGGATATACACCCTAGTGGTCGAGTGAAATATTTATTATTCAAAAAGTAAATATGACTAATCCAAAGACATACATATTACAAGATAAAAAAGTGATGAAATTCAAGGTATATTCATTCTACAAAAAAAAAAATACAAAAAGTGAAACATTCAGATGTGTATCTAGTTGAAAAAATTCTAAAACAAAAAGGAAACAATTCTTGGACTTTAAAAAGTGAAATATCCTAAAATATCTTACTTTACTAATAAAAAGCTTTTTTATTTCACAATCCACACCCTACAATGCAATATATTAATAATTAATATACATACAGCTAGTAATAATGAAATAATTATTAATATTATAAGTCCTGCATTAGGTTTACATTCATATGCACTAAAACAGTTTTATCCACAATACCGAAACAGAATTTTTGCACTCGACGCGCGTTTCGCTAACTATGTTAGCATTATCAGGGGATGATAAAACTAATCAACTAATAAACTATACATAAACATAATTCTTTTATCGATTAATGTACATGTTTATTGCTGGCCTTCCATTTGGAGATTTAATCAATATATTAAAATGCTATAGAAATAACGAAATAAGTTTTAGGCGAAATCTGGAGGGACGAGAGCTCCATCAGGCGCTTAGGGCCTCAACGCCGAAGCGGTTTTTTGTCCTTTTTATATTGTTACGATGTTCCGATAAAAGAAACGGAGTAATCAAATTTACACATCTGAATGTCTCTTCTTTCCTTGCAGGTGAAAGCTAGAGTAGTACATTTTCTAGCCGAAATGGACTATGCGCCAACTTCTAAGATTTATTTTCAGAGATTGTGCCTTTCTTTCCCCTACTCTTAATTGAATGTTAGAACGACATCGTCATCTTTCAGTTATTATTATAATTGAAAATTTTGTTTTGCATATGTGTTAAGGCGTACCGAAGCAACAGGTTATCATGTTGTTGTACGGAACTCCTTTGTGTATAGGTCTTCGGAACCTCCAGGGGTATACACTCGCCATACTGGAAGTTCCACCGTTAGTACCACCAAGGGTGTAACCTATCTGGGAGGGTCACCCCAACTCTAGCTAAGCCTCGACGGTGGTCGTATTTGGCCAAATTACTCAGAAGTAGAGGTGAGAAGCTAGTATGGAAATAAATCAGGTAAATCTTACATAACCAATCTTGCTTCCTCTGTGATAGTTTAAACAAAAAGTAAACATTAAAATAAAACCACCCTAAATTTTGAAATAGTAACTAAGACATTTGAATCGATTTTATATTTGTACCATTTAACAGGCATGTATGGTGTTCATCAAGCTCGTTGTGTACAATTCAAACAGATTAATTCAAGCTAATTAAACGTGTCCTTTACTGTGAAAGTGTTTAGATTTTGCTACCACACCAATTTCGCTTTCATACCCATTTACAGTCAAAACTACCTGTTACAACAGCTACATAATCACACAAAATCATAGCTTAAGGGTCGAAAAGAATGCCGACCTAGCAGCATTAACCCATTTCATCAACATAATCGAGTATATTGATGCAATCCGGATTTGGGTCAGGTTGCCGCGGCATTTTATAAAGTACATCGGTGGACTGTTCATGTTAATGTTCGCACTCTAGTTTTGGGCAATTCGGCTTGTGTTTACTGTCGTCCCCACGCAGAATTTATTTTTGAAGGGACGTGAACGACCGCAAATTTGTCGCACGTTTTCGACTCGGTGCCCGAACACTGATATGTTGATGATGTCGTCGTTGGGGAATGGGGTATCGACATAATACGCAAGTGATCTTCAACGGCATTAACTAACTAATGAACTTTAGTTAAAGAAACAAGCCACGTGTTTAGTGTTGTCCAATGTATGATTTGTTTTTGATACATGTCGCGCGTTAATTTTCGACTAGGGCGCCAAAAAGGCGTTTATGTTAATGATGAGTGACCTTTAACAGCATGAAATATAAATTACCTCGGCTAAGCGCCTTCGACAATAAGCCATCATCAGTGCCAGTCTCCGAATAACCAACCTCACTTAATAACCCCAACATTGAACAATTATTGTGGAAAGTTTAAATTAGAAAACGTGGAGTGTACAAACTATATATTCAAGAAACGATTTGAAAATTTTCACCTATACTTAGTAGTATGATGAATGGTTTATAATGAAAGAATATAAATCAGATGAAAGGGTTAACAAATGGACTTTTATGTCGAAAAATTAGGCATAATGTGAAGAAAAAGGGACTTTTGTAAGACAGTTTATTCAAGGGATACATTGGAAATAAATGGGAGAATTAATTAGTAAATAAGGTTGGTCGCTTACTCGTAAAAAGGAAGCACATGCAGCTAGATTTAAAACTGAACACAGTGGTTACAATGACACCAAACAAACACTGACCAAAACAACACACACATAGGGCGAAGATGGTAAATCCATTTCTTAAAATTAATTATACAAATACCACTTCATAACAGAAGAAGGGCTAGGGATGCTAGATCATTGCGAAATGTTGCCAATCTGTAAGGGTAAACAGGTAACTGAAAAAAATCAATGAGGATCTGCTAAATTAAGTGTCAATTAAATTATGTGAAGCAATGAGAATATACAATTTATTAATTACTAAAGACCGGCTCGACACAACGAGGCGGAAAATTCTATAGAAAGGAGAAAGTGAAGAAAGTTTTCCAAAAATGATACTAGTTCCTATTTAAGTTGACTTGACCATACACAATGGGTTGGATTCAATTTCTCTTTTAATTTCGACCTTTTTTATGGCAATGACACACACACTAAATGGAGATCAAATGGCCCTCGACGAGCGGTATATGTGCGAAGATGTTGATTGACATGGTTCTTGAATAGTTGTAGGTTGTAATCAGGGGGAAACAGGCGTCCTCAGAGTGAGTGATGCAGTGCGCCAGACAAGGGAGTCCTGACCAATTTGCCTTTAGTATTATGGAGAAAGGAAGTTAATAAAACATTCAATTCCTTTTAATGCCACTTATTTATAAATCAATAACAGTTTGTCTTTCCAAACTTTTTTATACACAAAGCAGAACGCCTAGCTAAAGATTACCTAATCCAAACTAAAACGCTTTAAAAGATAGAAACTAAAGCAATATTGGAAGTCAATTATTGGGCCGGTGATGATGGTGATGAAATATTTTAAACAAAGCAAGATCCGTGGCAATCTGTCGCGAGCCCCGAACAGGATGCCAAGGCTTTAATACAAAAATATATTAAACTGACCTCTAATATCGGTCCACTTAATTGGGGAACTTCAAAATTAGAAATTCTAATTGTCCCCCTTAATTCACATTACAAAAACACATTTTTGACCAATATTTTAAAGACGATTTCAAATACCCACGAAGTTCTCAAACCCACGCATGTGGTTGTAAAAGTTCCTCCTCTTAAGTGGTTCCAAAATATTGAAATGTGGAATTTTGTTTTTGCATCGTAAATACGTGGGATACTCGTTTTGAACAGAGGATGATGTGATTAGGCAAACATTCCATTGACAGAATTTTTAATTTAAAAGCAAAAATGGTTTTCATTTAAGTTTCGTTCCTGTTACTGATCCGCATTGGATTTTGGGTAGTAGTCTTTTAATTCAATCGCCATATTTTTTTTTGGAGAGAGCTACATAAAAAATTTTGTATATCGATGGATTAAGAGCAAAACGTCCTAACCCCCAAAATCTTGAAAAATACAATCTTTTCCCTTTTTCCCCCACGATGGAAGTCAAGATAACGTAAAGGACATTCAAAAGAATATTTCGAGGTAGATGAACTGCCTTCAACTTCTTTTGAACCTGTAAATTATCCATTGATTGACCAGCGATTGAGGATATTATCAATCTCACAACCAATGCTTCATTCCAGTACCAGATTTTAAATGAAATCACTCCGCAGCCTGATGATCAAGACATTTAAAATGCAGCCAATAATAATCTAGAGGAATATTTAGTAGTGCAGGTACTGCAGAGCAATAGCAAGCATTGCAAAATTGTTACTAAATAATATTACATTTTTACAGGAAGACGAATTGCAAAAAAAAAATAATGGGATAGATAATAATGCAGAACAGCTGGAGGGCAATAATGAAGAAACATTTGAAACTGAAGCCGAGTGTGACTACGTGCCAAATGAAGTTGAAAATAGCAGCACAGATTCAGATTGTGAGGAGAAATAGAATGGGAACGAAAATATTGAAATGCGAAATTCCATTAAAAGAAAAAGGAAAACAGACACGTCAACATGGAACAAAGAAATAAATAGAAAATTAAAAATGAATGGTAAGGATTATAAATCTACTATGAAAGACACGGACGAAAATTTCAATAAAGTGATAAGGAATGCCAGGAAAAGGAAGTTTTCTTGTAAGCGCAAGTCACTTGCAAAATCGTGCAGAAAATAAATATTTGAAAAATTTTGAAATTTAAGTTGGAACAATAAAAAAATATTTTATTACCATTTTCGAGAAAATATGTATAATTTAAAGTCTGTAAAAAATGTTTCTTAGTACATTAGGACTGAAGGAAAAATCGGTTAAAGATTGGGTGACGAATCCAACTATTCATGGAATACCAAAATGGAAAGATTTGAAACGAACAGTAACAAAAAAAAAAACAAATAATGAACAAAAAAAATAATGATACATTTTATGAAATCAACACCTCAGTGATTGTATTTGCTGTTTTGTTCATTTTTTTGATAATAAATCATAAGTTTGCAATTATTCTATGTTATTATGATTGATTAAGTTAAGAAGTAAAACATTTAAAAAGTCGTCAGCTATATTAAGTACCAAACGTCCTAACTCATTATATTCTTTAAAAATAAACGCAAAATAAGATTTCCATTTAATAATCTTTTAAATAATTTAAAATACGCATAATTATAAAAAGTTTAATTGAACCAGAAAGTTTTTTGTCTGCCTTGTAAAATTCTTGTCGATATTTGATGAACGTAACTGAAGCGAGGGTAACATCTATACATTTTAAAATTTGAATGTGTAAAGGATATTGTTTTGCCTAGCCTCAACTACAACATTCAATAGGTAGAAAGCTTGCTAGTAACTAACTATTGATGCCATATTAATAACCCGCTTTCTCTCAAAAGGACCTTTGGATTCCCGGCTAAAGCTACCTCATAGTCTCTCCTCATTAAATAATTTGAACGTAGCAGTACCTCCTTAAGTATTTGTCCTCCTCTTTTCCGATTTCAAGAGTTTTAGTTGTACCGCTAACTTCATACAAATGACGGGGATGTCAATCTTTTGACGATTCTTTTTTATGATGTATCTATATATAACTAAATAAAGGTGATGATATATGACAAATCACATGAGAATTACTGAATATTTCGCTGAATAAACAATTTTCTTTTCATTTCTTTCAGTTAGCATATTCTCAAGAGAAAAAGTAAGTACACATAATAATTTATAGCATCGACAAGAAAGCATTACGTGAAACCTGGGCAGCGGTTTTACGCAGACGAATAGCAAACTCTGAAACGGCTCTCTCCAATCCCTATTGATGACAATCGCCCTGATTAACGCAGTCAACACATAAAGGGCCCATATATTTGAACGAATATCCACTGCAATGGAGGTCTGTGATTTGCAAATGAAGACGAAGTGCACACAGCCGGCACAGCAACACCAGCGCCGTATCCAGAGATGACGGTCTAGTTCCGGCATCCGAATTAATCAAAGTTTAAGCTCCGTAATAATGTACACAGAGTTCTGGCACGTCAGCATTATTCCTATTTTACAGCAAAACTCAATCAGGGACTAATATATTAGTGCTGTAAATTGGCAATCAATGTTTCCATGCATATGTATGTACGTGTGAGCGGAAGAGAGCTGACGCGCATATATGCCCAGGTATATATATACACACACTACGTATTTACAGGGAGATATCTCGTCTCGCTCTTGCCTCCTCCTCCTCCTCTCTTGTCGCCCGATGTAATAACTGAGCAGTAGATTGCGTCGTATATTAAGCAACATCCAATATAGATGGGACAGTTTTAAAATCAAATTTTCTCTATCTATCACGTCGACGGGTTATAATTTCCAGCAATAATACAATGCGCAGGATGTTAATCTGCGGATAACTGATCGCTCGTTTTGATTTTGGCGAAATGAACGAATTCGAATTAAGCTGCGCGTATTACCTTCCGCCAAAAATTATTCTTTATTAAAGATTTTAGTGGTTTTGTATTGGGTTTATATTTGCAAATTAAGACTTACAAAGATTTTCTAATTTCTTATGCATGTGTTGAATTTGTATTTTATAAGGTCAAATAAATTTAGCCCGAACCGAAAATATCGTAGTAAGTGTTGATTCAAAAAGGTCATAAAATATGATTTGTTAACACGTTTTAGGCCCATTACTTCGAATGCTCATTAAACCGTTGATTAACAAACAAAGTAATAAATTAACCAGTCTACCTAACGATTATACCTAGCGATTATCACTCTTCCATTAGTTTCATTGCTCTTTACTTGCCCGATTTGGCAATCAACGATTTTCTACAGTTGACCTATGCTGTTTTCATCAGCTATTTATGTCATGACTTTGGCTATTGTCGTTAAGCGTCTGGTGCAATGCAATAGATAAAGACACAAAGTATTGTCGGAACTTGAGGTGCATGTAAAGTTATATTATTATTCCTACTTTTACATTTCAAAATTCAAGAACAATTTTTAGAGTTTCTGATATTTCTGCAAGCGTGAACATTTATGTATTGATTTGTTTAGCTTTTGGCTAATATACGAAAATAAAAAAGTTACCCAAACATTTAATTTCGCTCTTAAAGTTAATTATAATTTTAAAAGATGTTGGAATGCTAGTTTCGGAGGACACCCTGATACTTTGATCAAAAGTATTCTGTCGAAAGTGGATTTAATAATATATTTTTCCAGTAAATAAATGGCGCATCTCAGAGATCATGAAAGAACGCTAAGTTATTTTAATAGAGATTTAAGGAAGCGCTGAAAAAGCATACTATAATGTAAAAGAAAAAACATTGACATACGTTAAAAATAACATTATGGTGAATTGTGTGGAGCAGTGTAATCAATGGTCCATGGTTATCGTTGCTGGACTAAAAACCAAAGCAGGCAAGATAGTTTGATTGGGTTAGACTGAACGTCACCTTCGGTGGCGCGCTGTGTCGGCCGTGAGTGATGCCACTAACGAATATCAAATATCAACATTGTTATTATCTGATGCAACATTTCCAATCATCCAAATAAAACATTTTATCTCAGCAGAAGCTATTTTAAACGGCACCTACACATTTTATTTAACGGCATTCTTTACTAGGGGGAATAATATTGCCCGCCATTACACTTTAACAAAACACAAGTCTGCATTTTTAGAGTTTTACATGCAGGTGGATGGAGAGACTAGGTTTTAAATTGCACCGAGCATTTTTATGTCGGTAGAGGCAATAAAAACTTAAACTATATTATTATTTGAATCGTGAATGCAACTTTGTGCACTTTTTCGCTAACTGTTGGATTTTTATTACTTTAACTGTGTTTATAACTTATAAGGGACTCTGAGACAAAGGCATGAACAGTTCTAGTTGCAAGTGTGAAATGCTTCCTTGAGTGTGTCTCTGCGAGTGTACGAGTTCAATACAGTATTTATTTCCGCTTGTATATATGTATTACAATAAGCAAGTTAAAATAACGCATTGCTATCAAATTTATTCTCATTTAATGTAAGGTTTGTGATGTGGAAGCAATATTTGAAAAAAAACGGCGTATGCTTAAGACCACAGGACAGAAGCGAAAATTTCAACAATGCTAGATTAATATTATGAAATACAAGTTTTTTTTTGTGTTCTGTATTTTGAAATTACTTGCCGTACCTTCGATGTTTAAAGTTAAATTTTAGCTAGAAATCTTCAATAAAATCACCATATACCGCTACTTTAGAGCTTGAAAACATCAAATCCTCCGATCCTGGCCCATTTTTCTACTTTCAAATCGTTTTACATGAGATTTCTGATAAATAAAAACGATACACATAGTAAAATTTACCTCGAAATCTGCCATAAAATCCACAAGAAACTGTCTGTAATAACCAAAAAATTTTCACAATATTTCGATCCTGACGTATTTTCCAGGTTCAAACTGTTTACAATGAAATTTCAGCAAAACTAGTGGGTAAAGTAAATCTAACTTGTTTTTTGACATTTATTGCACGCGTAAATAATTTAATATTTTTTTTATTTTTTCATATATTTTAGAAAAAATTGTGTATGCTGCCTATGTATAAAGTACCCCTTTTCTATTCATGGGATTCCTATTCATAAAGAAAAAGTCACTTTACACACTTGTTGCATAAATAACTATTATATATACTTTATTATTTTAAACCTTTTTTAAAATGAAAATTGTTTCCCTAGTGCCATAGTTTAATTTTTTGTGTCAAAAGGTAGTAGCCTCGATGCAGTTGAGGAACAAATAGTATCCAATTAAAAAAAATGGTTTAAAACAATTATTTATTTCAGATATGGAGTAAATAGTAGTTAAAGATGAAAAAATCTTTATTATGGGATGACACCTTATCTCAGAATCTACGGGGTGTACCAAAAAAAGTTTAATACAAAAGTTGCTTGATGTTCGTATTTTAAATGGAATACTCTGTATATTAATTGCATTTTATGGCAAAAATGACGTTTGTAGGTCTAAATATAACTATCAATTTATCGGATTTTAAATCCTTTATTATTTATTGGAGTTAGTTTCCTTGTAGAAGGGGATCTACTTTAGTAGTCTGTGTTGACGTTTTTATAATAAATAAATACGGGGTGATCAGAAACTAACATTCAAAATTTAAATGAAAAAAAACCTTGAAAGTAATTTTTTCAAATGGAAACCCCCTATTTTTATAATTTAGTCATATTTAGCACTAAATATAAGGGTGACTTTGTATAAAGTGGTCTATTTGAAAAATTTTTAGTTTTTGAAATATTGGCAATTTAACATTTTTCTATTGTAAAAATGCTATACGGCTTTCAAGTTTTGTTTTTAGTTGGACGTGACGGCGAGGCGTGGTAAAAAAAACAATCGAGCACTCACTATTTCTTGTCGTCTGACAATACACCTACTTATTACCCCAGCCGGGATGATTAAGTTATTAACCTTTCATCGGGCGCAGCTGTTCTAGCAGATACAACAGTCTTTCTTTTGCATCGTGTATGGTAACCTGTGGTGTTACAATCCCCACCGCAGATGTAGCCTCTTATTTTTAGACCAGCTATCGATACGTCCGTGGCAGTTTGTGTTAGGTTTGATGTGCACGTGGCAAACATTTTAATCTCTTGGATACACTGCACCTGATTACGTTATAATTTACAAATTATAAATATCGCATTTTAGCATAGAGAAAAATACCACCATTGGCCAGCGTTTTATATTTCTAGACACATTATAGGAGGCTACCTATGCGGTGGGGATTAACACTATAGGCTACCATACACGATGCAAAAGAAAGACTGTTGTATCTGCAAGAACAGCTGCGCAGGACGAAAGGTTAATAATTTAATCGCCCTGGGCTGGTAGGTGCATTTTCATTGTGTGTGGGGTTGCTGGATCCCACATCGGGGGCATCCCCAGGTGGTGGATAGGGGAACGCCTCCCAGATATGGGTGGTACCGAGGAAATCAAATACTCGGGGCGAACCAAAATTCAGCCTGGGTCCATACCCATGTAGCAGCATTCTCAGTATCGAGCTTAAGCACATAGGAAATGATCCTGGACTGGTTCAAGTAAGAGTAAGGACAGTGAAGGGCTCGACTGTAGCAGTGTTAGATGGCCTTCACTCTGCGATGGAGAAGGCAACGGGAAACCACTCCATTACAACTCCCTAGTACAATAAGCATGGCAGTTACAAAACAACAAATGGGCCTCAGTCCCCGGCAGACCTAGATGGTCAGAGGCTGCTAAAAATCCCCGGGTTAGCTATGCGAATTTGTACGTGGAATGTTCGTACAATGTATCAGGGAAAATAGACAATGCTATACAGGAGATGAATAGGCTGAACATCGATGTAATGGGAGTAAGCGAGATGAGATGGCCTGGTTCTGGGCATTACACAATCAATGAGCACCAAGTATATTTTTCTGGAAGCAACGATGGACAACACCAAAACGGATTAGGACTCATAATCAAGTAAATAATTTTGTGCCCATTTCTGAGAGAATACTTTTACTTCAACTTAACACCAGGCCAGTACAGGTTAATATCACGCAGGTATATGCACCTATGGCTTACAAACGTGATGACGAAGCGGAGAGTTTTTATCATGAGCTTCGAAAAACATTCACGATGCTAAACAAAAAAGACATCACAATATTATAATGGGCGATTTTAACGCCAAACTGGGAAAAGGAAGCAAAAATGAATTTGTTGGACCACACAGACTTGGTATACGAAACGAGAGAGGCGAAATGTTAAATACATTTGGAACAGAAGAGCAAATGGTAATACTAAATACATTTTTCAAACTACCAGCTCGCCGTTTGTATACCTGGAAAGCACCTGCAGATAGACATAATAAGAAAGCAGATAGACTTTATGCTGGTCAATAAGCGTTATCGGACCATTTTCACCACAGTAAAGACTTACCGCTGACATTCAGTATGCTCCAGTAATCAATGCCGATTCGGGTCCAACTATCCCGCTGACAAAGTGCGCAAATCAGCTGAACAAATAAAGGATGGAAAAGCCCCAAGACCAGATGACCATCATGCCGAATTTCTGAAATTGCTGGACGAGGACGGAATAAAATGGTTGACAAAAATATTTAACCATATTCACGACACCGTAGATTTTCCTAGAGACTGCTTAAAGTCTTCATTTATCCCAATACCCAAAAAAGCCAGTGCAAAACAATGTGAAGACTATAGGCTGATCAGCCTCATGAGCCACCTCCTCAAATTATTTCTAAAAATAATCCATAAACGAATATAGAACAAATGCGAGGGAAATATGTCAAATACACAATTTGGGTTCAGAGAAGCACTGGGAACCAGAGAGGCTTTATTTGCAATTCAGGTTCTGTTCCAGCGTTGTAGGGATGTTGGGTGTGACGTGTACGTCTCTCTGATAGATTATCAGAAAGCCTTCGATAAAGTCCAACACAATAAAATGATAGAGGTTCTAAGAACAACCGGCATTGACGAGAAGGACCTACGCCTTATAATAAATCTGTATTGGCATCAAACAGCAAGTATCAGAGGGGAGGGTGATTACTCAGAGGATATAAATATAAGACATGGATGTGTTTTATCTCCTACTCTGTTTAACCTGTACTCGGAGCATATATTTAACACAGCACTAGAGAATACGGACGCTGGAGTATTGATTAATGGAGAGAGACTAAACAATATACGTTACGCGGATGATACCGTTATGTTCGCTGATTCTCTGCAGGGTCTCCAGGAATTAATGAATCGTGCCGTTGACGCTAGCTCTGAGTACGGATTATCTCTTAATGTCAAGAAAACCAAGTTCATGGTAATTAGTAAACATAACATACAGCCCGCCCAACTGGTAATTAGTGCTATATTTAGGTACTACAATTAATGAGCAATGCGCTCACTCTGTAGAAGTAAAGTGTCGCATAGAAAAAGCAAGAGCCACTTTTGTTAAAATGGGGAATTTATTTAAGACCAGAGACCTTAATTTACACACCAAACTAAGACTGCTTAAATGTTATGTCTGGGCTGTGCTCCTGTATGGTGCCGAGTCTTGGACGTTGACAGAAGCGTCCACAAGAAAAAGTGAAGCATTTGACATGTGGCTATACAGAAGAATTCTTAGAATTTCCTGGGTTGATCACGTTTCCAACAAGTCAATTCTGGAAATGCTTCAAAAAGAGCCCGAAATAATAGACATAATTAAAACAAGAAAGTTAGGATATTTCGGACACATAATGAGAAACCAAAAAATATATGGTCTGCTTCAGTTGATACTCCAGGGAAAGGTTTCTGGCAGAAGAGGACCTGGAAGGCGCAGAATCTCCTGGTTGAAAAACCTTAGAACTTGGTTTTCCCTGTCATACGAGGACTGTTTAGAACAGCAGTCAGTAAGGTTCAAATTGCCTTGCTTGTCGCCAACATGCGAAACGGATAGGCACATTCAGAAGAAGAAGATTGTCAGAGGACAAGAAATAGTGTCATTTCTGTAGTGCTCGATTATTTTTTTTCGCCATGCCTCGCCGTCATGGCCAACTAATAACAAAACTAAAAAGCCCTATAGCATTTTTACAATGGAAAAATGTTAAATTGCCAATATTATAAAAAGTCATCCTTATTTTTAATGCTAAATAAGATAAAATTATAAAATTAGGAAGATTCCATTTGAAAAAAAAATGACAACAATTTTTTCATTTAAATTTTGAATGTTAGCTTTTGATCACCCTGTATATATTTATTATAAAAATGCCAGCATAGACTACTAAAGTAGATCCCTTTCTGCAAGGAAACCAACTCTAATTAAATAATAAAGGCTTTCAATAGGACAAATTGATAGTTATATTTAGGGTGTATTCTATTTAAAATAAGGAAGTTGATACTTGTCCACGAAAATACGAACACCCTGTATATATAAAAGTATATTATTTTAAAAAATTATGTAAATCCAAACAACTATTGTATTACATTTTTTTTGGTATTCCCCGTAGATTCTGAGATAAAGTGTCATCCCATAATAAACGGGCCGCCCTGTACATCGGTTCTATTCACTAGGAGCTATTACACTATGTATGAAGTTGAAATTGACAGCTGGGTATAGCAAAAATTAGCAATCACAGAAATCTATTCGTCGAATGAGGAGGAAGGAGGAGAAGAGCTGAATGACAAACGTTTAGAGAAGGAGCCATAACCATATTTTTATTCTTAATAAATTATTTTATATAATTTAGATTTGTTTAACCTCTGGTCAGTTTTCTAACAACATTTATTAAATTCTTGGTTTAATCGGGATTTAAAGAATAAATATGTTATACGGCTAACTACTTGTAGAAGAAATAATAAGAAACTTAAACAGAAAATTTAAGTTTAAAGTGCAGTGGAAATTGGGGGCTTTTAAATTTGTTTAGATTGTTTCATGTTAATATAATTTATCAATCCATAGGCATTAGCAATATTTTTAGAAATTATGATATCAGGCGAAGTTTCGCTAGATCGATCGTACAAGGCATACTTACCACCTGGACAAATTTTACAAGTGGGTTCTTGCACACATTTACCTGAAAAGTGTTAAAGCGAAAAAAAAAAGAAAGTGTGTTCTTGTACATATAAGGTTTATTTGGTCGTGTTGCGTCACTTCTTTTACTACCCCCGAAGACCAGAGGATGGTTAAAAGGAGTCAATCTGGAAACCAGGAGCGACAAAAAGGCGTTAAATTGATCCAATACCCTCGTCCTCTTAACTACTAGCTATGCCTTAATGGTTGTACGCTTAAAGCAGATCTCTCAAATGAAAAATTCACTAATTCGATATTTTTAATCGAATCGGTGCAATTTTTTAGTATGGTTTGTATGGTTCATCAAAGTACGAAACTTTGGTTGCTCCAGATCATTCGGGTTTCCAGTAATATAATATTAAGTGGTCACGTGTCATGTCAAAACTTGAAATGGCGAAAGGTTTAAATTCAATTAGCTCACCCTGTATAAAGACCACGTCTCTTTCAAAGTGTCTTCTAATACAGTTTTTGCCGCCGTAGATTCTCGGTTCTTCGAGAAAAAAATCGAAACCAAAATTTTTTTTGGCCTAGAAATCGATGTCTTTACATTTTGCCTGAAAAGTACATTTTCGAAACAGAGAAACCTTTAGAAGATATTTCTCCTAGAAATTGCCTATCGAACTGTGGTTTCAGTTTTTTCGATAACCCAAACTGACCCTTTTTAAAAATATACACGCCCAAAAAATACTCGCTACTTTCCTATCTCGCCACCAATTTCAGTAGCCTTTGACGTGTATATTTCCAGAAAATATCATCAAAATTGTTTAATATTTTCGATAGTTATCGTGTATTAAAGCCAAAATTTGAAAAATATCAGATCTGACGTAACAACCCGCAAACAGAAATCTGATCGCTAAAAACTATTTACCCACCGAGGCCCTCAAGTTTTGCCTAAAAGCGTAACAAATCTTAAATTTTTACTCGGTGCCGTTCACCTACCTCTCGGTCTCGCCATTTACTTTGTGATCTCCGCCACACGTGCCAATACTAATCTCATGCTGGTATCGCAAACCCCTATGACCCCAATTTAAGATAATTTAGATATTTAATGCATTAAATACTGGTTTTGGGTTAATACAAAAGCATAGTGATTATACAATAATTCAAAAAGGCTCAGAAAAGGTAAAAAATGCTCTAACTTCGCAATTTCATACGTGTAATATCGTACAAATAAAGTTGAAATATTCGCAATAAATTGGATTTGGTACGAAAAAATTTCCAAGAGCGTACATAGGAATAAAGCTATTGATAACTAATATATTTTTAGTATTTTAGTCTGGCACGATAGTGACATTCTACATTATTAAGATTTCCGTAATTTCTGTCTCACTTTGAAAATAAATCTGACTACGGTCTTGGCAGAAATACTAAAGCTAAATTAAGGCGATTTCGTTTCGCTAAAGACTACGCGCGAAGAAGAAAAACCGTCTAAAATTAAAAAGAAATTATGTGCACATAAATTTATATTTAAATTAAAATAAAAATTAAAGCGGACCGGAGAAGAAAAGGTTTAATTATGAAATACGTCCAATTTACATACCATAGCCATAAGGCTTGTGCCCGGTGCTCTGCTGAGATGGGGCTCCGGAAAAAGATGTATGGTTCTTTTATACGTACCTGAAATTAAAAAGACATGCTTTAATTAGTCGTTTTAATATATTAAGTTCAAGGTGAACTAAAAATAATAGCTTATATGTCACATTTTAGAAATAAACCTAATAGAATCAGCATGACTCATCAAAATATATCAAACAAAATTCAAGCAATCAGTCAGAGTCAGAAAAAAGTAAACCCGACAGGCTACGGATCTTCAAAATAAAGTTAGCAAAGAACAAGAGTGGGAAATGGAATATTAAAGGATAATTAAGAAATAGAAACTGGAGCTAATAAGCTAACCCCAATACCTTCAGGTTCACATTCCCAAACAAAAGTCATATGCAAATAAGATCAAATCATAATATATTATGTCAAAGAATGTGCAAGTCAGAACAGTAAAAATACATAACACATTTAAACTATGCAATTCCAAATCAAAATATAAAAAAGTATTGACAAGTATGACAATACAAAATATCTACTAAAATTTAAACCTTAAAAGCCCAAAACATTTAGGTCAAGGGACTCTCTTGTACTATAAAACGCTTCTCCCTAATCACTTGTGGTAGCTTATTGAAAAACCTTACACCAATAATATTAGGGCTACACTATAACATTTCCAGCCTGCTATAGCATACAGTCAGATTATCCCGATCTCGAGTACTATACTCATGAAGGCAATCATATACTATATCCATACACATTTTTTTCACATATATAAGAGGCTACAGTATATAGGAAGAGATGGAAAGTTAATACCCTCCTCCTTCCACTGTGTGGGTGCAGCCCTGCAATGATCCCTATAGCCCAGGCCAGAGAGAGGCCTCATTGCCCTCCTTTAAAGCCCAAAAACTCTACTCGAGCGTGGCCAATCACTCCAAACCAACACACCGTTCTACTATGAAAGATAACAAAATGCCGCTTTTATGATTTTCTGTTATACACACCGCACCAGGTTTCGCAAAGCAAATACACCGGACCAAAATTGTTACCTACAACTTCAACCAAACCAACCTGAAGTCCAAGTGGATCCCAAAGAATTTGATGGATTCATACGTTTCTCGTTTATGTATCTCAGGGTCTCAGGGAAAGTATCATGTTTTGAGTCTTTTCTAAGTTGAGTTTAGTCTCTATGGCCCCATGCCCATCGAAGAGCCTCCCCTCTGCTTCCTGCTCCGTCCTGTCCCACCCGATAATAATGGTCAGCAAGATATTGTCGGGATAGGGTTTTTATCCGCGACGCTACGCCTTGCTTAGCGTGCAAGAATAATAGCTCAGATTCGGGATCGAATTCCGATCGATCTACGTCAGGTGAGAAGAGATGATAAAGAAAATAGTTCAGTTAAAAACAATAACGACGTCTATTGGTCAAATACTTAATGAGAAAACATTAACAATGTCTATTGGTCAGAAACTTAATACGATTATATTATACCCGATTACTAAGGTGCGCATGCCCTTCCGATTGAGGTATATTTTTGAATTGTTTATAGGTCCTTAGACACTGTTTTATAAATATAGTTTTTCTTAAGAGTTTGTGTTGTGTTTCATTTAAGGTTGGTTTGATAGTAAGTTCACTCAAATATTACACTGCACTTTTAGCTACTTAGATTCTACTTAGAAAATTATCTCTCTCAAAACTTTGACAAATTCACCATAGATTCGACTTTTACTACTGCGGATATGAAACCACCAAACTTCGCGACTATGTGATCGAGCCGAGCTTAGGTTAGGGTGAGGAGAACAGAATAGATTAGAACCTGGAAGCGCCCATGTGGACAGTCCAGGAGCTAGTTTTAGGTGAGAGACAAAAGTCTGCCGAACTGATGGTTCGCTAGCGTATTTATATCATAAGAAATGCTGATCGTTGCATGTTTAAGGTTCTTAAAAGCTCCCGTTGACTGCCCGCGTTGTTTATAATTTGTCTTTAATGTTTACATAGTATTTAGCAAGTTCAAGTTCAAACTTAGGACAGGGGATATTTATTTGGTAGCTTATGCATTTTAGTAGTTCATAATATGACCTTGCAGTTTTATACTGTTTTCACTTAAATTATAGATGTTTGATTTATCTAACAAAAGAGGATGTGTGACACAGTCAAAAGCCCTGATGAGGTGAATTAAATATTCCGTCCTCGCGAAAAAGTCCATTACTGAAAATGATATCAATAAACCGCTACCTAAAGTACATTTACTGAAACTAGGTACTCGTTTCCAGATAATTACATATTAACCATTTCATTGTTAATGCCAATATGGATTCGTGGTTAGAAATATAAAAATAGGTAATCGATCAACGGCACTGCCAAACTCACGTTCCGAATGAAAAGGTGAATAATTCGGTAATGAATCTACTGTATATATAAAATATAATCTGTAATAATAGTAGAAGCAAGAAATTACAAACTAGAAAAAGTTGCATCTGAAGGAAATTATGCATGACTAGGGATTTACTATTAATGAAAATGGCGGCTGATCCCAAAGAGGGAATAGTTTATGATCAAAATAATTTGATTTCGATTTTTAAGAGGGGTACCAACAAATAAATACAGACAATGTTTTTCCAAACAATAAATCCGAACCGAACAACTAGAGATTGGTTCATAACATCCAGCTGAATTTGATCTGAAGAGGAAGATGTAAAATATCATCAATTTTTAGAAATGTAATCCACAACTGGCTGCAAAATATTGACTGGGGAACAAACCTAATCACTGGGGTCCAGACACAAAATTATTATCTTTACCACTCCTTCATCAAGAAAGGTCAATGCCCAGTCCCTAGTTGGTAAACAATATATCGACGAATTTGCTATCAATCAACCATATCTTAGTGAAGTCAGCTAAACGCTGTATATATCAGTTACTTAATAATAATATGTTCATGTACAGTCCCACGGATCTCATAATCCTGGCCGTATAAACCAATTTGGTAAGAATATTTAAAACTTGCTCTCATTGGAAGCAGAAACAACACACATAAACGACTGACCCGGCGCTAGTATATTCCCAGATTATAATTTCATATCTGAGGTATGACTCAAATAGTCCGCAGCATATTTTAACTCCAATATAAATACTATCTAACCGTTCCACCACAGTTTTCAATATAAAAATACCCGATGCAGGAATTTTGGACAATTTTTTTCCTTTCAACTTCAATTGCCTGTCAGTCGGCACTCCCAATAACCCCATAGTTACAGTAATAGTAGTGGTAGTAGTAGTAGTTGAGTAGCCAAAAGGAGTTGCTGATAGGCCCGAGCCCTTGCAGTACACTCTAGTTCTCCTCTCAACCACCTCCGGTCCACTCTAGCCGATGACGGTCAGTCAGGTTCACAGTCTCCTCTTCCTACAATATTGCTCGCCCGGCAAAGGCAGCGCATCTTCACAGGCAGGTAGCGCTCTCCTCAAAGCCCATTAGGGTCATGTTTCTTCCTAGATGGCAGTGCCTTGTAATGACCCCTAGGAGGGTGTTTAGGGATCTCTCGTCAGGAGCCATTACGCTTTGGTTTTGTCAGGCTCAGTGATAAAGTTTTTGACCTGTATGCCCACTTCAAAGTTTCTCCATTCTCTTGAGAGCGCTTGAGCAGTCCGCTCTCTGCTTGTCGCTCTTACTTGGACTATAGAAAAGCCTAAAGAGGGTTCCGGTTCTATGCCCGAGCCGAGCCTGTTCATCCATTGTAACCCTCACTACTGCATACATCTCTGCTTGGGACACTGTTGCGTGCTGTCCCAGGGAGAAGCTTTCCCGGGTGCCGCTAGTTTCCAAGAAGAATCCCGCTCTAGATGACTGTTTTCCTACCAGTAATGAGCCATCGATTCAACTGATAAACTTATCTTTCTAGGTTCCCATTGCCCCTTTGTTGGATCTTAATGGAAAATAATGATTTGAGAATATCATGCAATTCGTTTTAGAAATGGTATTGCAGACAGCTCGCTAATCTTAAATCATTTTACAATAATATTCAGGCCCCCATTTATACTAGTCTCTATATTTTCATCATTTGTACCTCTGTAGCTCAGGTACGTGTCATCGGCAAACAACGTAAATTTGCACTAAACTTCCATACAAGAGAAATAATAGTGGGCCTAGCACGGATTCTTGAGGAAGGCCATCAGCCTCCAAATTAGTTTCTGAACGTACCATATCTCCGTCCGGCCGATTTACTTAAACGACTTCCATTCTGAAATGTCAAATACGATCTTAACCCATTTAAGGTCACTTTTCTAAAATCATGGCACTCCTTTTGAAACAACACGTGAGTGACGCAAGACAGCTACCATAGCTGATCGAATACTAATGTTTCAATAACTTTGAATAATACTGACGTATTTTTACCTATTTTGCCAATATGATCAATATGTCTGCACCATTACGGGACGGTACCTAGTTTAATATTCAAATTCGATCCAAAATTAAGGCAAATTTCCATTTCCATGATAATCTCGGATTGAAACTATAAACAATAGATATTTCTTATCTTATGGGAATAGATGGGATGTGAATTTGATGGCAGCTTTTCTATTCCACCTTTATCTATAGGAATGACAAGAGCAGCCTTAAGTTGCGAAGGAAATAAGCCTTTTTCATAATGAATTATCATATTAAGATTAGTATTAAATATATAGCAAGAGCCCAATTATAGAGAAGTTGTATATTTTTTAATAAGAGAAAACGTAATTCTTCGGGTAAATTTTTCCTAACCCAAACTAACTCATAAACAAAAACGCAATTTAAAACCCTGATCTATTTTCCAGTTACGTTTTGAATCAAAATCAGCGGCAAACACCGAAGCCGCTTAAAATTAATAGCACTTTTCGGTTTCAACTCAACAAGACCGAAAGTAGCTACGATAGCTCGAAAACCCTAATAACATCTGAGAACGCAAATAACATTTTCAACGATTTAAGCCCCGTAATCCGGAGAAAATGCGAATATTGAAAGTAAAACTCCGGCCAACACTCTGCTGCCGTGGTGGTGGCGAGAGTTTGGCAAAAAAGACGAAAAGAAAAACACGACGACGGGAAAAATTGAAATATCTGTCAGCTTTACAGTTTCGGTAAACGTGTGCCATGATTATTCTGGGTCTGTTTTAGTCTTATCTTCTGTTTAACATGTAATATAATATATTCCTAAATTGTTTATTACGTCATTATCCATCACTTTAATTAGAAATTGTCAATATTGTTTGCATGTTTTGGCTTTTATCTTTCTGCAGGCTACTATTTCATTGTTAGTTTTAGAACCGCTTTGTTGGCATTTTAGATTACATTTCGCACGTTTTGGAAGATATTAAATTTAGTGTTATTACCTAGAATAAGAATTTGTTATTTATTCAAAGGGAAATATGTTAGTTTGTCAAATACTGTAAACAGCACAAGCATTATAATAATTAAGTAATTGCAAAAAAAACAAATACGGATAGAAATTCAAAATAAAAATGTAAATAGGAGCCTGGCCTGCTTTATTTTGATTTGTTCTTTATACTAATATATTTGGTTGTCGTTAACCGGCTAAAGAAAATTAAGACATATTATTATGGTAACCACCATCTTTTTTTCAGAACGAACGATTGACAGGTATAGACAAATAACTAGTCGTTACCAATCCTTAATCCCTAACCTGGTAAACGCTAAAATCCACCTAGTGTATTATTTCTGGTTGGTCGTGCCAGGCTGGGCTAGGCAGAACAAAATTTAGCCGGTCTTGGGCCGGACCGGGCCTATAAAACCTCGGGCTCGGGTCTAATAATTTCGACCCGTGCAGGTTTCTATCATAAATGCACAACTTTATCCCAAATATATACTTTTTTCTATCTTTCATAGTTTATCATTATTTATTCAAAACTCTAATAATCACTGAGGGTGTCGAGGAGAAAAACGATGATGACCGACAGACGACAGATGAAACGTCGCAGGGTAAATTTGAAAGTGCAATCAGATTGCGGGGAAAATATGGTATTGTAAATGGTGCAATTTATTTTAAAATCTGTGTAGAAATAAGGCCAGCACGAAATAAAATGGATACAAAATATTTTATTATTTATACTTATTTATATTTTAAAAAATACATATTAACTTTATGAAGATGCTGATAATCAGCACAATACAGAAATTTCAAGTACTGTCATTTTTGCGTATTAATGCTTATGCATTAGTGTAAGGATCTAAACTGTACGCCACTGGTAACCCAATTAAACTAAAAAACACAACAGTAATATACAACGTTGCCAAGCGGTTCTAAGAGACCTGCCGGTCTTTCTCTTTCTCATGCCTGGCTTTGAAACAATAACAATCCTCATTTTTTCGCGATTATGAATGAACCACGATGTCTATTGGTCTCTATGTCTTTGTGGGCCACCGATTTGTTTTTTCCCTTGCGAACCTGAGGTTTAATGACAAAAGCACAAGAACGAAGAAAAGCAAGTTAACTCGAATTCGAGAAAAACAGCGATAATGTCTGTTGGGGAAACACCCCAACATGTGTACTAACTTTCGTTTTTCACCGTATGGTTTGGTGTTAACACCCTTTATGTCCGTAGTATGAATGAAATGAATTTCACCCCAGGTAAACAGTAAATTTGTGCATTTAAGCATTGTATTTCAGTTAGTCCTTAGTCCGAACCTGAATTGTCGGTATAATATATGCCGTTATATGCAACAATCGCTGAAAGAAAGGTGTCACTCTGTCAAGGAAATCGTTATTAATCATTCTCAATTTAATATTTCTTTGTCTCCGTCAATGTTGTGTAAACAACAATATGTCAAATAAAGAAAGAACATTCTTCTACCCTCTCAAATGCATCCGCTCCGGCGCAACTTCCCGCTTTATTTCTCCCTGCCACGCCGCGCGCCGGTAGGAAAAAATAGATTTTAGTGCCTTACAAACACTCAACCATGATGCATCGATCCAGTCATCGATCTGCATGAATTTGGCACCAAGTACATCTACCCAGTCGTAGCTCTCGCTGACGCCAAGATATTTAGCAGTATTTCTCATTGGTTTGCACAGATATTTAGAAAATATTTGCTGTACTCTGTTCTCTTTGTCGAAGCTTGGATAAAGAACCCCTTTTGGGCGTTTTAACGCATTCTCTTGAGACAATACAGCTCGTGCTCGTAGCGTCTCTTGTGTCGAAGATAGAAGAAGGTAAAATGACTGATGGAAATTTGTTGTAGACAAATCTATTCCTGTACTCTAGATTCGAATTAACTGTTCGAAGTCTTATCTTATATCCCTGGCAAAGTTAGTTGAGTGAATCAAAGAAGACGGAAAGTACAACAAATTTTGTGTGAACGAAGGCAGTTAGTTGAAAAAGAACGTTAATTAAATTCAATAAAGAAAGGATATATGTAGTTCATTTTAGACCTAAATAATCAAGAAGTCCGTATGTACAGTACCTATTTAGTTTTATGTGTGAAAGGTTGAATGCTTGAAAGTAGTTAGAAACCATTGTATAATATATTTTATCATTTGATGCAAATTAATTCTTGCATTATTGAAGTACGTGATACCTAGAATACATGTTTCAATTTACACCCTATGAATAAAACCCCCACCACCCTATTTTAATACAGTCCACTAATTAAAGTGGTTAATTACCCACCTTTGTGGTGATAAATAATTTAAGAAATAATTGTTTATAACAACCAATGTCTATACTATTAGTTAGTAGTATGCCATCAATAAAATCCTGTGTCCTTTTAGAGGCTGATGCAGCTTCATCCATTCCGTATAAACCGGTCAAGTATGGCATCAGTGTTTGGAATAAATTATGCCAGGAAACTTTATTTTCAGGGATCAAAAATATGTGGAAGAAGAGAACGTGATGGCACAGCGAAAAATTTAGCACAAGACGGCGACGTGGTTATACATCTCACAAAACTAATACATAACACGGGAAGAAACCTGACGACTGATAATTGGTACACGTCGATACCGCTGCTGGGAGAAAGTATACTTTAAACAAATATCACATTTATGGGAACGCTAAAGAAGAATAGAATAGAAACACGACACGCGTTCTTCAAACGACTTTGGAGGTTTTCAGGAAAGACAACAAACATGTCGCGTATGTTCCCAAAAAGAGAAAAGCTATCAAATTGTTGAGCCCATTTCATTATACTGATTCTTCATCAAGAAAACAAAAATAAATGACGGAAGGTGGCATCGACAGATTATTAATTTATTCGCTAAATGGGCGAACAAATCGACAGGGTTGACAAAATGAGCGATTATTCTCCAAACGATGACCAGTGTGCTCAAAATATGTCTGTAAAGATCACGATGTTATCATGTGTTTTGACTTCCTATGAATCATGTACGTCTAATATTTAAAGAAACCATATATATTTACATGTAAAATATGCCACCGAAAGTACATGCGTGTTGTAGTAAACGAGTATAGTGTAAACTCATTAAATATCTGACCAATAAAAATTTTCAGTAATTTATTTGGAAAGTCGCTCGAGTGTAACATGTTCCAAAAAAAGGCAAAAAAAACACGCCCTCAAACTATCGCCCAATTGCCTTGCTTTCAATAATTTCCAAAGTCATGGAACAGGTAGACAATCAGCAACTACTCAAGTACCTCGAGAACAGCAGAATATCAGCGATAATCAATACGGCTTTCGCAAAGAGAGATCGACAGGATATATATTGGCCTATGTCACTCATATATGGAGTAGGGCAATTGAGAACTACGGAGAGTCTCGAGCGATTGCGTTGGATATTTCGAAGGCATTCGATAGGGTTTGGCTTGACGGACAGCTCAACAAACTGCCGTCCTTCGGACTGCCAGTCTTTCTCTCCAGTTAGCTTGCCAGTTTCGTTAAGAACCGATCTTTGCACGTTGCAGTTGATGGACACATCTCAGACACATTCACCATTAACGCGGGCGTGCCTCAGGGCGCAATACTTTCACCAACTCTGTTCCTCATCTATATTAATGGCCTGCTGACAGAAACGAATGATCCCGTATCAAGTTTTGGGGATGACAGTACCATTGTCTCCCAATTTAGATCAGAAAAACCTTTACCAGCGACTGAGACTTATCACCGCCGACAGGAGTAGATTACAGCAATTAATCAAGACCTGGAGGAAGTTCAAACTTAGGGCGAAAAAAAAATTGTTCCAGTTCAATGCAGCAAAGACCCAAGCAGCCACGTTTACCAAGGGGGCCAATACGGCGGGCCCTGACATCATTATGGCAGGATCGACCGTTCCTTCATCCTCGTCAATCGGACCGGTGTCTCGGTGAACAGCAATGTGCTGGCATGACCACGTTGCTAACATCGCAAAATCAGCCTCCCAGAAGCTTGGTGGCAACGAAAGACTGTATACACCGCAGCAGTTGCTCTTGCTCTACAAAGCGCAAATAAGACCGTGCTTAGAATATTGCTCACACATCTGGGGTGCCCCACCAAAGCACACCCTAAAGCTGCTGGATCCCATTCAGAAGAGCTGTGCGTCTTGTCGGCGACCTGGAATCTGGATAATCTGGATCACCGCAGACATGTGGCCGAGATGTCACGGCAATTGTTCCCAGGATTTGGCCGCCTCATCCCGCCCCTGACAACGCTTGTCAGACAGTCATGACAGACGACAAGAGCGCACCAGTTTGTCGTACAACTGGAAACATCTAGAACATCGCTTTACAATAATTCCTTTGTCTGGCGCACTGCATCACTGTGGAACTCACTCCCAGGACATTTGTATCTCCCTAATTACAACCTACAACTATTCAAGAACCATGCCAATCAACATCTTCGCACATATACTGCTCGTCGAGCGCCATAGGATCTGCCTTAGTGTGCGTACCACTACCATAAAAAAAAAATTGGAGTGTTGGTGGCCTTACCATGCAGAGTTAAAGAAGTACACTAATATCAGTTGTTTTTCATTAACAGGCTTTTGACGATCTCTGAATAAAGGTAAGATTTGGTTTTTTTCGTTCGATAGACGCTATTTTAGATACCAGATGGTTATAACAAAATAAACATAGCCTTACCACCTGCTACACTAAACAGCACAACTTTTTGGCCTTAGTCCTAAAAATGAACAGCTGAGAAAAGTTTAGGACACCATCTGGCGCTCAACATATTTTATTTATTTGTTTAATGGCTGCAAGGGTCATCACTTCAACAAAACGACAAACTTTTGAACAAGCTGTCCCATCCTCGTCCAAATTTTGCTGTCACGTGATTCCTACGTTCCATTAAATTTTAATGGCGGCCCAAGAATATATCATATCAAAGAATTTATAATTACGATCTTGATGCCACGCAGAAAACCGCTGAGGCATCACTCATGCCTATCCAACCAAAAAAACGTGCAGATATATTTAAATAAAGTGACTCACACAACTGCAAAAGAAATTTATAATATTAAATAATAAATGAAACACCCACACATGGTGCATATAAATATAATATGAGCATTCATAACCGACAAGGCACTGTTTTCATAAATTTAATTCAAAGAATTAAGTACATACGCCATGCATACACTGTTTAACGGCCATTATAATGTAGATATGTTCTCGTAAATACGTCTGGGCGAAATGTATATTATACAATTTTACGGACGGTACTGTATGTGTCTGCCTTGAGAGATCCAATAAGAGGTCGGAAATTAATTTTAAAATGGGAACAGTGTTCTTTAATATGCAGTCAACGTGTGCTCCATATATACATCTTTACAATTCAATGGGTATTTAATTAATTATTTCATAGAAAAGTGGTACATTTCTAAGAAAACTTTTAATAGTGTAAGAAAAATTAAAATTTTCAGAGAGAAATTGATACGTTTCTTAAAAATCTCACACAAAACAAAGTTATATCCACTGGGTCGCACATAGATGATGTCATCAAAGTATAGCTTCCATTCAGTTATAAGAAGGGGAGTTATGTGAAACTCGATGAAACGAAAAAAGCGACACCAATTAAAATATATAGATCTATAGGATGTAGCCTGCGAGAGAATGAGATATAACACAATTATCCAGATGTTACATGTTTGGCAAGACTAAAAAGTAAAAAGTAGATGTCGTCCGATCATTGAAGTTAAGCAACGTCGGGAGTGGTTAGTACTTGGATGGGTGACCGCTTGGTCTGGTTTTATGAAGGTTTCACTTTTACCGCGTGTGAAATTTTCACTTCTGTCGTGCGGTTTTAAGCACACATCCCCTTTTTAATTGAGTAAGTATAAGTAAAGAACTCATCCAGAAATTGTTAAATTATAATAATTCTTCTTTAATATGCATTAATGTATGTATCGATAACTTACACTTGTTTTCTTTGTAAAGGAAATTGCACACTACTGGTTTGTTGCCATTTTGGCACTATTTTACGAAACACTTAACAAGTATGGTACATGGAAGCAAAAAGTGTGAATATAATCAACTACTAACATCAATATCAGTGGCAATAAGTCTAAGTGTGTTTGTGCCAGTTGGGTTAGATTAAGGAGGTATGCTTGGGACATGGTAACAGCCAGATACCTGGAAATCTGGACACCATTTGTAATAATTTCAACAACTTCGTCTTTAACGCAGTTAATGAGTAATTTACCTGCTCAGAACACTTTCTCATGCAATATTTTTTAAATAGCAAATCTTTCATTTTGACACCAGTCACGGTGAGTACCTTTCATTCACTTAAGCATAATTTCAACGCTTAAGAACAAAATAAGTGCAGGTTATAAAACAATGTGCAGAGGAGTTAGCTGTTCCTTTCTGCCACATCATCACCCTTAAGCATGGTATTTTTCCGAGGGACTTCAAGTTGTTAAGTCGTTACACAAAAAGAATGATACACCATAGAACGACAGACCGATAAGTTTGATTTCAAATTTTTCAAATATATTTGATGTGTCAATGTGCAGTAGATTAAGCTTTTTCAATACCAAAAAGCTGTTTAGTGACTCTCAGCATGGTTACCTTAGAGGAAGTCGGTGGAGATTGCTGTTTGTGAGTTTTTCGACAGTCTGGTGGCACAGGAGGATGACAATCTCTCTATGGGTATATTCATAGATCTGTCAAAAGTATTCCTTAGTCAAGGGCATAGCATTTAGCTGGAAAAGCTGAAGAGATATAGTGTTGAGGCTCCGGCATTGAGTTGGATACAGATTTACCTGCTCAGTCAAAGGTGGTGTAGAGGAACGGAAAAAGGTATTTTCCTGCAGAGGCCTTCCTGCAGTTGGGCATTCGACCGGGGAATGTTACGTGACCTATGCTAAAAAGCTAAAAAGCATTTTATGTTAATAACTTGGCTTCAGAAATCCAAATCCTTCAGCCTGACTCTCACCTGGTGAATTATGTTGATAACAGAACGGATCGACCCTGTGCAACCGGCTGAGTGTCTGTAATTATCGCTTGGGAAAGTTCCAGGGGTGATTTGTGAAAAACAAACTATTCCTGAACGATGATAAGAACAATTATTTTTATTTTCGAACAAACCAAGGAAATAGTGATATTCCAGAGGAGCCCGTCTGACCTTGGTAAGGAGCGCCAAAATCTAGGGATTTATATAGACCAGCACCCGGACTGGATGGAACAATTTTTTCATATTTGCACAGTGGCGGATGAGACCCTTAGGGCCCACCGGTCCCGAACCATGTAAGCCATTGAGCCAGTAACAAATTGTACGTTTGAATAAATCTGACTTAGTAACTTGACTTGTAACAATTTATACCCTAAGAAGACATTTTTTAAATACTGACAAACTGAAACTAAATCGGGTAATAGACAATGTAGAACCTTTTTTAGACCCTAGGGCATAGGGGCTTAATACTAATGAAATCTATGACTCTTGATCATACTATCTATACCAGGGGTCAGTCGGCAATTAATTTCAAGTGGGATCCAGATGATTAACATATTTCAATTAAATAAAAAAACAAATTTGTATGCCAAAAAGGGAACTTGATCAACAAAAATGATCTCTAATAATTATTTTCATGTTTATAACTGAAGCCTCGATAAAACATGGCAAGCTTTCCGCTTTTTGCTTGGTTTTTCATTTGATGACAGCATCTTAAAATAAAGAATAAAGCTATATGTTTCAGAAAATTACAAAAATTACATTACCGCTTAAAATTATGATACTACAAATCAGGAGTGGATTCAGAAATTTATTTTAGAGGGGGTCGGACAAAATTACTTTTGCTTTTCCTATGTTATAAATATTAGACGATATTGTGAACTACTAAAATGCATAAACTACTAAATAAATATCGCCCTGTCCTAAGTTTGAACTTGAACTTGAACAAAATATTATGTAAACATTAAAGACAAATTATAAACTACGCGAGCAGTCAACGCGAGCGATTATGAACCTTAAACGTGCAACGATCAGCACATTTTATTATATAAAAATGGTAGCGAACCATTAGTTCGGGAGAGTTTGTGTCTCACCTAAAACCAGCTGCTGGGCAGTCTACATGCACGCTTTGGGTTCTAACCTATCCTTTTTCCTTACCCTAACTTGAGTTTTGCAGTGTACATGCACGTGAAACCCAGGGGTGTCATCCACAATAGTCAAACTCGAATATATGATAAAATTGTCAAAGTTCTGAGCAAGATAATTTTCAAAGTAGAATCAGTAGATTAAGTGCCGTGAAAACTTTAAGTGAAAAGCTAACTATAAACGAAACACAACACAAAATCTTAAGACAAACTATATTCATAAAACAGTGACCAAAGACCTATAAACAATTCAAAAATGTACAACAATCGAGAGAACATGCGCACCTTAGTACGTTATTAAGCTTCTGACCAATGGACATTGTTAATGTTTTCTCACTAAGTCTTTGGCCAATAAACGTTGTTATTGTTTTTAACTGAAGTGCTTTCTTTATAACCTTTTTTCGCCTGACGTAGATCGATCCTGAATGTGAGCTACATTTCTGCACGCTAACCAAGGCGTGGCGTCGCGGATAAAACCTGTCGGTAGAATATGTATAAAGGGTGTTTTCTAACCTTTCTAATAAAATAAGAATGAGGGAAAGGGTGTCTTCTACCTTTCTGACAAAATAAGAAAGATGACTTCTCATCGAATTTAAAATCTTTTGTTTAATATTGGCCCAATTTTCAGCTAAACTTGCTTTAAGTAGCTATCTAATTGTAGCACGGCCATATTTATTCATAATTTTATACTATTTTTAAAAATAACGAAACAAATAACAATGCTTATTTTTTGTTGCAGTAATGCAATAAGTTGTTTTCTGGAGGGGGGGGAGGTAAGCACGAGTGTTTATCATGTTTCTGTCTCACAAAAAAAAACTGTGCGCATGCCTTCAGGTTTAGAAGAAATGGGGAAAATCATGCAGGGGTAGATTTAGTGCACAAAACATTTAAAGATTACTCGGGTTATATGTATATGATATCTTGGTCTTCTTCTTCAAAAATTGATACCAGTTCTCCAAACTAGAGATCCAGCATTAATTTAACACCAGAAAGCGTGAACATCCCAGCTCAAAAGATCCGGAATAAGAGCGTATAAGGTTTCTCAACAAGCTGTTTATTTAAATCTTGAGACTGGTTTTAAGTGTTTTAAAAAGCCTATTTAAACATTATTCTTAATATAGACCATAAACAAATAAAATATTTTTTAGAACACACTTTTTAGCTGTATATAACGTATTTGTTAATTTTTCTTTTTTGTATAATGTGTTAAGTGACTATTTTTTATTTGTATGTAATTGTAATCGATAATGGTAGCTTTGTTGCAAAATTTGATTTTTCTATTATATGTAATTACAATGTTTTGACAAAGAGATTTATAATTTAACTTTAACTTTATTTAGAAGCTACATGGAAAACCTTACAAAAGACTATACCCTTTCTAAGGCAAAATTGTGTAAGGATAAATAATTAATAATATAAAGAGCTAAAAAAGGAAAAGTGTATAAACGTATGTTAAATTGCCAAATAACTTTTAAACACTGCAAGACATAATATAAGATGGCATAAAGCATTGTAACAATGACAAAACCAGTGGCGTATCACTTTTATCTAAAAAATACAAAATAAGTTACCAACCACGACTCTGATTATTTTTAAAACATGAGGATGTTTACAGGGTCGCCCGTTTATTATGGGACGACACCTTATCTCAGAATCTACGGAGTGTACCAAAAAAGTTTAATACAAGTTGTTTGGATTTACTTAAATTTTTAAAATATATTTTTATATATATTTTTGTGGACAAGCATCAACCTCCTTATTTATTATTATTATTATTATTTATTAATAGAATACCCAGTATTTTAAGTCATTTCTGAATTCCTCAGAGAATTCTAGATATATTTTATATAATATCCTATTCCTAAGTCTAACCGTTTTTGACATATTTTGAATATTATGTTAAAAATGACGTTTGAAGGTCTAAATATTACTATCAATTTCTTCTATTGAAAGCCTTTATTAGTTAATTGGAGTTGGTTTTCTTGTAGAAGGGGATCTACTTTATTAGTCCGTGTTGGCATTTTTATAATAAATAAATACAAGGTGATCAAAAACTAACCTAAAAATTTAAATGAAAAAGTAACTAACTAACCAAACTAACCCAAACTAATTAATAATTTTATCTTATTTATCATTAAAAATAAGGGCGACTTTGTATAAGGTTGTATATTCGAAAAACTTGTAATTTTTGAAAAATTGGCAATTTAACATTGTAACAATGCTATACGACTTTTAAGTTTTGTTATTAGCTGGCCATGACGGCGAGGCGTGGCGAAAATACAAACAATCGAGCACTACAGAAATGACACTATTTGTTGTCGTCTACTTATTACCCGAACACATCTTATAGTGTTGAAAACCCCACCGCATAGGTAGCCTCCTATAATGTGTCTAGAATTGTCGAAATTGTTTTTGTTTGATATTACGTTTTATTTTTATGTGTATGGGTTTGTTCTTTTTGCTATTCTTCTTGTAGGGTTAGTTTTAATACGTTTACCTTTTAAAATTTGATGTAAGCTTATTCTTGTAACGCTCATTGTGTCTATGCAATTTTTGTGAATTGACTTCTGGAATTAAATTTAAAATATTATAATTTAAAAAATGTTTGTCACTTCTTGTCAACTACATACTAAATATTGAAAACATTTTAACGCGTCGTTGAAAAACCTGTCCACGTTGAATGGAAAAACGAAGCACCTAATATAATTTTTACACCCTATTTATTAGCTTAAGCTCCATATAAGTTAAGTGTCCAAGCACAATTCAGCTCTTTTCATATTAGGAAAATATATACTATTAATTTATATTCTTAATGAATTAGTTTTATGCTAACATTAAATTTACTAGGGCAATTATGCCATATTTTACTCTGATACGGCGTCAATCAATAAGCTAGAAACTAATTTAAAATATAGATTCTAGGGTGCGGCCCTAACCCTTTACCCCTATACAGGGCCAAGCCTTCATCACTCAGACTGGCCTACATAATATCCCATGGCGTCTCTATATTAATTTCAATTGATTATATTATCCCTTTCGATTCTTTTGGGATAGAGGCTATATCGTGATAAAAAGTTAGTTTCAAAGTAACTTAGCTAATGAATGTATTGATAGGGTTTGTTTGGTCAGTTTGTACAGGGCTCTTTAAAGATTTAGATACTATTTTAATTTGTTTGCTATGGTATGTTTTGATAATAATTATTGAACCAAAAAGCTCTGGTAGTGTTTGGACTACAAAAGAGATGGGGGCAGTTGTTGGAAGCCAGAGTTCTTTGGAGTATCTTGACTAATCCGAATAGAATGAACAGTTGCAAGCAAATAAAAATACGAATTGAACAATGTCCACCGCGCTCTACCCCAATAATAACACAGTTAGTAAGTAACGTGATTTATTATTAGATGAAGAATAATGTTTCATATTTTAAAATCAATCACTAAGATCCGCAATTTCAAAAGCTTTTGGCCATGCTATTCTGGGGCAGCTGCAGGTATAAATCTTTGGCAATAGCGGTTTCTCATGGTGAGCGGCAGCACTACATATAAAGTCATTTCAATGGCAAACTCAAAATAGTGGAAACTACGTTAATTTGATGATGTCTGCAATATCCTATCGATTGCGCCACACTACTATGGCTTCGGCATAGTCCCATAATTTTATTAAATACACCTAAATTAGAAAACATTGACGCTATTCTCGCTGCCCTATCCTACGGACTGCGCCCCTTACATACTAGTTACTAAACGAAAACTATGTTATTGAAAATATTTCGTTTCTAATTGTTGAAACCCAAAAACTGCCCAACACCGTCCCTGTTTTACTTAGAATTGACAAAAAACATTAAAAGTAAACGAAAGAGCAAATATAAGCTACTCCTTGGAAACTGTGGATGCGAATCTTTGGCGTCAGCCGAATAGAGAATGTTTTAAGACCCATCTAGCCCTTACTTTAGGCACCTAATAGTACAGAGTACCACTTGCATCAAATAACTATGGCTCTAATTACAGCAATTTCTCAATAGTAATATTATATCTAAGGGTCCTATTACCATATCCTTCCTTGGCTTGCCTCATCTCAAGATGCTCTCTTTTATTAGCATTTTATGTATTTGACGCACCAATAAATAGTAAAAATATTTCCCATACCCTGTATAGAGAATATCGAATCTATTATATCCAAAGTATTTTCTCTTCCCATCTATCTCTATTAATTACTTTCTAATTAAATATGGACGGTAGGTTTCATAATTTGTATTAAAGATCAGTATCGCGTTAATAATAAGGCCCGATGAGGAGTCCAGGGAGTGGCTAGAGTATCGTTCTTTTTTTCCGCTAGATTCAGATGTCGGTAACACTTCGACGGTCATTTGTGAGTTGCGACTGACGTGACATGAACCCTGAATTAATAAAAATAATAACGGAATTGAGATGTTCGGACTTGACAGCTGGTGAAACATAGCATTATGGTTAATTTTGGATAATTAGTCGCACTGTTTTCATTAAATAAAGTAGTTACACAGTCGTAATGAGGGAATGATCAATCTTGTAAACAATATTTTGTAGCTTTTATTTCTAATGACTTTAATAAGAAGGTATGTATTAGTTTTTCTCTATGAGATGAATCTTAGGATTTTACCAGTTGCGGATTTAATATCCGATGACCTTCAAAATGTGCATGAACTGAAAATAAATTTCCACTTCAGTGTGGATTAAATGCTTTCATCGGTTGGTATTGATCCTGATACTCTGATTAGTTATGAACCAACTTTATTGGTAACCTTCCGGGTGCGAAATTAATCACGATAGAACCTCACATACGAACGAAGGCTTTGTCCAAAAAAAGGGAAGGGAATTGGCCAATAGTAAAGAAGGGTATATACATGTATTTATCAAAGCGTATTCCGAAGCCAAATGTTGCAGTAAATTCTTTACATTCACAGCCTGTTTTCATTGACGAACACAAGAGACTTCCTCAGTAGAAGAAGAACTTATCACTTAGTAAAAAAAACCTGTGCAACATCATCATACAAGGGTATTTAAAAAAACTTCTACCGCGACACCGCACTGCCGATCAATATGGCTGTCTTTTGATGAGTGTCTTGTTCGAATTCCATCGGTGCAGAGGGTACAAGTATGGTTGACGCAAAAACTCTGCAATAAGTTAAAGCTAGCCAATTCCTACAAGCTACATTTCACTCATAAAATTCCAAGTTTTCCGTACAACCTGTTCCCTGTGTTAACAGACATCCCTTGTTCACTAAAATACGACAAACGCAAGACAAAATGTCAAATCAAGCTGAAAATTCGATTCCCGAAATGTCATAACCACACAAACAAATTAATAAAATTGAATGCGATATTATAATAGTAACTGAATTTGGAACTGGAATAATATGGCATTTTATAATAATAAATATTCGCAATTACCTTCCAGCAATTACGAAATATGGTACGGTTAACTGTTCCAAAAAGATATATTGGGAGTTTGTTTTCGTTTAAAAGCTTCAAAGCTCTAATCATTCCCGCTCCTCTAGGAAAGTTAAGAAAAACTCAAATAAACAACAAACATTGAGAACCACCGATTCAAGCAAGAGATCAAGAACAACCTGTCTAGGAATGTGGCCAATAAAATGCGGCTGCTGCAAAAATAAATACAGCATGCATCAAAATTAGAATTCGGTACACCCACCATTCAAGATATGTGTTTTAACAAATTAAGTAGGGGTCGTCATTTTCTTGACAACTTCTTGATCTTATCTTGATTTCAAGACAAGATCAAGACAAGAATTGGTCCTTGTTTTTAAAGACAAGACAAGAAATTACTTCTCAAGTCCAAGATTTCTTGGAAAGAAACCAAGAAATACTTGAAATTTCTTGAAAATATAAAATTAAAAAAAAACTCATTTATTTGCTAGTTTATTGAAAAAAAAACTGAAGTACTGAAACATTTTTAATGGAAGAATAAAAAAATTATTATGTAAAAAATAACTTTTTTATTTTCAGTATTTTTATCATTTTTGGATATGTTATGGCTTAAGGTATTGGGATCAAAAAGTACTTTGCAAAGCGAGTTTACTTCGGCGCCAAATCGGCCAAATGAAATAAATATGTAAAAATGAGCAAAAAATATTTGAAAGGGTTCGGAATATTGACTATTAACAAAGAATATTCTACTACGATCATATAATATTCTATGCTATTAACAAAGAATATTCTTGCGTAGCATATAATATTCTTTGCTATTAAATAATCAGGTCAATACAAAGAAAATTAAAATTGTACTTTAAGTTTGGTAAAACTATATCTTGTGGGCTAAATTAAATTGGATAATTTATGCTTAATGACTTTTTATTTGCAAAGGATTTTTTTATTATTTTTAGATATGTTATGGCCTAAGATATTAGAATCAAAAAGAACTTTGCTCAGCGGATCTACTTCAGTGGCGTACAGAAACTGTGAATTTACGTAATTTTTTTTAAATTAAGAAAAAAATTAATTTGTCAACACATATGAAGCCATGAACTATAAAACAATACTATCCTGACCGCGTGCCCCTTGATTCTACGCATAAAGCATAAACATCACATCAACCAATTTCATTCCGACTTTTAAACGGGGTTTTCCTGTTTGTCAACGTATCAAGAAACGACTTTTAAACGGGGGTTCCTCTTTTGTCAAGATGTCAAGAATTTTCAAGATTTCTTGAGTCAAGACAAGACACCAACTCTCAAGAAATGGTCAAAACAAGATTTATTTTTATTTCTTGAAAATATTTCAAGACAAGACAAGAAATTGCTTGTCAAGACAAGATTTCTTGTCTTGTCGATCCCTAGAATTAAGAAAACATAACAGTATTTCAATAAAATCTCAAACCAAATTAATGTAATTGACAAGCATATTCTCGCAACAAAATTTGAGTTCGAGCACCTAAAACCCATTTAATACTAAATAATTACTTCTATTTAAGGCGAGCACATGTGTGACTACTTTATCTCTTTCTGAAGGACACTAAGGTAAAGGGATATTGACAACGAGGCGGGATCTTTTATACTCTATAGCTGTTCAGAGATTTAGACAGTGTCTTGTTTTCGTACATTTGTGGAAGTTCTGATTGATATACGTGGAAGAAAAATCCTTTAGAAAGCTCGTTTATTTTCTAAGGAAATGTTGCATTTTCTTGGCCAAATGGCCATGAATTTGTCTTTAAATTGGAGATGAATTCGTTTGCCTTCCAATTCAACAATCAAAGGGACCTTCAATATTTTACCTTTGTTAGACTGCATTAGAATTAATGCCTATAGGTCTCTAAAACGCCTTCAGTTGGTATCTAAAGTTGACACCCGAGAAATATCTGTTGGGTTCCAGCCCAGACGACTTACAATACACGAGCACTTGAGATCCCTCAGGAGATAGCTGAAGAATTTGCTTCACACTTTCAATCTTCATGTTCCATATTATACAACGAAGTTGATTTGACACACATCGAACCCGTCAAGATTGCTGTTACATTGTCTTCACATAGCTTTGGTCTGTCTCCAGGAGGTCGCCAGGAGAATGAAACAGCTCGATGCTACCAAGGGGGCTGGTCCAGATGGGATCCCCACAGTTTTGCTGAAAAGTTGTTTATCAACTACGATACTACCATTGCGAAATATCTCTTAGAGGTCAATTATTTGCGAGTGCTGTCCTGCACTGTGGAAATTTTCCAATGTTCAACCTGTTTTGTGAAATGGCAATGAGATATAGATTCTATTGCTACCCCAAATTTGCTTGAATCCAAATTGACTGACGAAATATTTCATACTTTTAGGAACTATACCGTTTTCTAGCAACATGGTTTTTATAACGGATCGCTAACTAGCACAGTGTATCAAAAGTATTTATTTTCCTAAATTGAGGCAGAATATCAAGTTGACTCCATTTACACCGAGCATGATAACGTCCACCTTTGATGGGTAAACTCTCTGAAATTGGCACCACAGGTAACTACTTAGCATGGATCAGTTCCTACCTCTCTGATTGTCATGGGCGCATGGTGGTTTCTGGACATCTTTCACTCGTCCCCCAAGAATCAAA
Source organism: Pissodes strobi (assembly GCA_016904865.1). Classification (NCBI taxonomy): domain Eukaryota; kingdom Metazoa; phylum Arthropoda; class Insecta; order Coleoptera; family Curculionidae; genus Pissodes; species Pissodes strobi. The sequence continues at coordinate 628,672 of MU182094.1, forward strand.
TATTGGAGAAATGCCCTCCATATATTGGTCATCAACGATGTTATATTCTATTTTGGGTTGTCCCATGTTCTTTTATATGAGGACACTATCAATGCTTGTCAGGCGAGTGGTTTGCCGCCTGATCTCGACGGATTCACGTCTTGCATGGTGCTCTTCCAACCTATTGAAGATCAATGCATCTAAATGCAAAGCAATTAGCCTCTACTGATGTGGAAATACTATTATCTGCACTTACAGCATAAACAACGAATTTCTCGTGAACTGTAGAATCCATCAACAACTTATAAGTGATCCTGAGAGTATTATTCACAAGAGTTTCTAAGTGCCTGCGTTTGTCAAACGTAATACAAAATTTATTAATAAGACGAAAGTACTAATGTATCTGCCTAACTGTCTAGGCCGTAGGATTCTTAAATATTGCTCAGTTATTTGGACTACTCTTTATGCCCTCCACAGGAATAGACTTGAGAAAGTGCGTAACATATACAGTGATCCTGAGAGTATTATTCACAAGAGTTTCTAAGTGCCTACGTTTGTCAAACGTAATACAAAATTTATTAATAAGACTAAAGCACTAATGTATCTACCCAACTGCCTAGGCCGTAGGATTCTTAAATATTGCTCAGTTATCTGGACTACTCTTTATGCCCTCCACAGGAATAGACTTGAGAAAGTGCGTAACATATTCGATAAGTATCCACTATATAAACATCGTTTTCCTTCCTCTCGCTACCCTATGAAACCAGACTAATGCTGTGTGGTACAAAGAGCCTGGAATGTGCTGCATAAACTTTAAAATAATATGATTAACTGCAATCAACTGTTGGGGGTTGGTTCTTTTTTTGTCCAAGGCAGTGACATCTTTTTATGAATTTGTACATGAAACCAACTATCGCCTCCCTCTTTATGATGATGCACACCTACAACAGATTCAGATCAGAGAAGTTACTCTTGAGAATTGATGGGTCATTGACCAGAAGTGATTGACGATCCTCATCAGAAGTAGATGAACTTGTTTTGTCTAAATACTGATGAATGCTTATAAGCACTGGGTTTATTTTAATAGCCCTTGCCATTACAACAATATTTTTTTATTTGAAAAAGAAATTGTAAAAAATAACTGTTAAATACTTTGTTTTCGTACTAAATATACTAAAGAAAGATTTTGCTGGTCTAGTCAATCTTGGGATTTCAACATTAAGGGATTAATTAAATGAAATCTAATTATGTGTCTTTAATCAGTCATGTACTGAAACGTCATTGCTTCTCATTATTTTTTTAAGATGTCAGGGTTCGCTCACAAAAGCTTCAGATATTAAAAAAAAAAATGACTGTCTACCCGTTTTTCCTCTAATGAAGTCAACCTCAACAATTTTGGAGTGAATTTTGTTGAAGTTGAGCTCATACCTACTTTAGTTTCCATAATCCTCAAAAATCTTGGCTTAGATATAATATACCCATTGCTTCGACAATAACATCTGCTACTTTCCCATTTTTCGTAAAGATTATCATCGAAGTTCCATTTAATTTTTGAGAAAACCTGCAATCACTCTTTGACGTCACCGACGTTTACATACGGATGAGTATATACCCTTTCTAGTTCACCTTATACCTCATTTGATATTGCATAAATATTTATATAGAAAATGATTATTCCCTAACTTTTAACAGAAAACACGATAAATTCATAAAAAAAAATTAGAAAAGTTTAAATAGAAAATTTAAATTCGAGAAAAAACAAATGGAAATTACATCGCTCTGTGGCTATAACTGTAGCATCCCTGAAAGATTCGTTTAGGTAGTAACAAACTTTTTAACTTAAAATTATATATTGCTTTAGTTGGAAAAATTTTTATGAAAAATACTCCAGAAGTTAGAGTGGAAAAGTTAAAACTTTCCCATTTTCATAGTATAATTTTTACAGGCTAGTTAATATTTTTGTTTTCATTATGATGGTTTTTGTGCTGATGATAGGGGCCTTGTTGAAATATTCCAGTTACTTAGGGCGAAAGAGGAAATTAAAAACTGGTGCAAATGATGTAGAGATATTAATACTTTATTATTACGAGGAGAAGAAACTATTTTTGAGTAAACAACAAGATTGGATAATTGAAATGTACCAGGTACTCTATTTAAAATATTTATTGCATGAAACTTATTGGTTGGCAGTGACATGATGCTATAACCTAAACTACTATTTAGGTGTTGTGAACTTGTATGGTTATCTTCAATAAAAAATGTGCATTATAAATTAAAATGACGTTTGGCAACGCAAAAGGACATTCGCCGACGCTAAATTTCGAAAAAGGAACAATATGTGTCGCTGGTTACATAAAACCACTCTTCTATATCAAAGTTTGCTTATACGATCTTACCACACCCTTACCATAAAGGTGACCTGTAGATGGCCAAATTCATATTAATATTTAATACCTGCTATAAGGGCTAAGGGGTTGTATTCGATATTTTAATTTGAAGAGACTAAGACTACTTTACTATTAATGTGGATATTCTGGATCTGAATGTGAAAGGCCAACGTTTACGGCACAGATACGTGCACTCTTTGCATGTAAGCGAATTCGGTTTTGCTGGCGGAGCAGATATTGTGTCCTCTGGCTGTGCAGGCGGTCTTGGTTTACTGCCGGAGCAGATACGTGCACCCTTTATGTGAAGGCGCGCTCGGTTTTGCTGCTGGACAAGCCAACGTGCACCCTGTGAGTAAGTAAATGGTTGATCAGACATGGTTAACTGATGATAGATGCCCTGCGCTGCGGCAACTTATACTCGTCGTTTGTTGACGTGGAGCTACTTATCGGTACGACATTTTGCAGGTCGACCTATTAGCGTTTATACCACGTGAAAGAACATTTGAACAGAGAATCAAGATCTAGACTTTAAAGATATTTGAAATATATTAATTACCCTTTGACAATATGCACAAGCAATATTTTCGATATACATACACAAAAAAGATTTACAAAGATCTTTGTTTTTGTTATAGGTAATATTATATTTTCAATTATTGTTTATCCAGGTGCTATGTCAAGCCAACAAAGATAATAAGAAACCCATCATAAAATTATCTCTATCTATTATGGCTCTAGCTCATGGTCTACAAGAGCCACACTTTTGGGCAAATGGTAACTTTTTTATAAGTTTGATTATGAGGTAGTTATGCAAAAGATGCTCGGTAGGATCTGTGGTCAGTTGCATAGTTTCTTAAGGCCATGACCGGAAAACAAAGAGTGAGCAAATAGCATTTATCCTAAACTGCACCTGATAAATGCATTCTAAGGCATTAGCGAAGATTAAGCTAGTTTGTGCATTCGCGATACATTAAGAAATCAAATTGCAGACTTATTGTATATAATCGTCGAACTAAACAATTCAAATCTAAAGCACTCCCTTAACTGTACAAATCTCGCTCAATCGTCCAGAAAACTAGCCTTCGAGCACAGATTTTATCGTCCCAATTTGAAACACCCTAAATCTGAATGAAAAACCTGTTTTCGAACGAGGAAATACGTGAAAATCAGCTAATAAACCCGCACACATCGGGCTTTATTTTCGAGAGAGGGCTGTTACCCCGTCACTTTGGATGAAACGAAATCCTCAGACACTTGTTGGTACGTTGTAAAACCGACTTTCCGGTTTATTGGTGTCACGGCCTTGCCAGCTTTTTGTTCGAAACTAAGCTTGTTTTTGAAAGGGTTGATTTGGAAGATGGATGTACAACGTACCTTTGTCGATAGATTTATTTGACTAAAACGAGCTTTTAAACATTTCGTTATATAGATGTTAATGATAATTTATGTCGCAATGTACCTAATCGTAATAGAAGAGAAGATATCAAAGGCCTTGTAACGTAATCCTATTGATTATATTTATTGGACAGGGGAAAACGGGGTAATGCTGCAACTTTAAGGAAAATGGGTCACAACTAGTGATGGGCAATGGATAAACATACATCGGGTAGATAAATAAAAAATGGGTATTAACCCAAGTATTTACCCAAAGCATATTTAGCTACCCAAAACACACGAAAACCAATGCGATTTAAAGGGAAACAAAATATCCATATTCATAGATAGACCAGCCCTATTTAACCAGTTCCAGGTTATGTTTCAGTTAACTTGTAAAATCATATAGACATTTGTAGAGATATAAAATAAGGTTCATCGTTTAAAGTTCCTGTTTCTTTCAAAGTTGTTATACCGTAAAATCTTGCAAAAGACTGAAACAGTATTACGATTTTTGAGGATTTAGTCTGTTTTGATCAATTTATAATCAAAATGTAGGAAAGCATGGAGTTTACTACGGAAGCTTGGAGAATGTAACCGAAACGTGGTGGGAAATACATCGATAAACCCAAACCAAATATCCAATCGTATAGTTGACGTTTCCCGTGCGCCTTCCGATAAAAGCCACACAAGAGACATCAAGAAATCCCTGAGGGATCTTAAACAGTCATATCAGTATTGTCCGAGTTCTCGGGTTACTTTTGTGTCAAGGAATTAGGCCTCAAGGATACAAAAACTGGAAAGGCAGCGGGCTTTGATGGCATTTACCCCGAATTTCCAGTTAATTGTGGTAGGACAACTAGACTGTGGCTTATGAAATTTTTCAACGACATCCTTAACACAGGGAGCCTACCACCAGAATTTAAGAGAACAAAGATTATTGCTATTCTAAAGCCTGGAAAACCAAAGGAGCTACCGACCTATAGCTCTCCTCAACTGCTGTTGTAAGCTGTTGGGAAGACTGCTCCATAACCGTGTATGTCCTGTAATTAATGCAGTGATTCCCGTAGAGCAGACTGGGTTTCAGATAGGTCGAAGCTGCACTGACCAAGTCTTATCCCTGACGACTCACATCGAAGCGGGGTTTGAAAACATCCGTAGCGTTCATTGATCATACTGCAACGTATGACACCGTGTGGAGGGAAGGCCTAGTATACAAATTACTCAGAGTCATACCATGTCTGAAAACGTGCCATCTAAATAACAACCTGTTAACAAACAGACTATTCCAAGTCTTTGTTAACGATGCTAGGAGTAGTACTAGGAAGCTGAACGGTGGCCTCCCTCAGGGCTCGGTTCTCGCCCCACTCCTGTTCAATCTATATACGGTCATAGATGAATATAGCTAATTGCGTTAGCTATATTCATCTATGATACGGCTGATCTACCTGAAACGAGGTGTAGAAAATTTACCTATGCAGACGACTTAGCGATTTCCTACCAGCACAATCTCAAATCACCAACTGAACATGCTTTGAACGAAGACCTCGCCAAGCCTAGTGATTCATTCAAAAAATGGAGGCTGTGTCCAAGCCCATCTAAAACAGAAGTCTGCTGCTTCCATCTATCTAGTCGGCAAACAAATGATACCCTGCGAGTGGAATTCAATGGCAGGATCCTTAACCACAATAGAACCCCCAAGTATCTAGGCGTGACACTTGACCGATCACTAACATTCAACCTACATCTTGGAAAGGTAGCCGGTAAAATGAGAGCGCGCAATAACATAATAGCCAAACTTGCTGGAACAACATGGGGAGCTGCAGCAACAACACTCCGGACAGCATCTGTGGCCTTGGTATACTATGTTGCGGAGTATTGCTGTCCTATTTGGATCAACAGTGCACACACCACAAAAGTAGATGTACAACTAAACCAAACGATGAGACCGATTACGGGGACTATACGGCCAACACCAACGCGCTGGCTCCCAGTATTGCGTAATATCACAACACCAGATATCCGACGAACTGCAGCCCTCATCAGAGAATATAGGAAAATTATGGCTAACGCAGACCTGCCATTCCATACCGACATCCCATACCCAACAGGACAATACCATCGGCTCAAATCAAGACACTTAGCCATCCGATCAACAATGGAATCAAATGGAAACTTCCATGCAATTAATAAATGGACTACCATATGGAGAGAAACTGCAGGAGACCACTACATCCACCTGGATGATCCAACGTTTCGGGTTTCAACGGATCTGATCTACCACGCCGACTATGGTCAAAGCTCAACCAAGTTAGAACAGGTTGCGGAAAATATGCTGATTCCCTACACAAATGGGGCAGGGCAGAATCCCCACAATGTGATTGTGGAAGTCCGCAGCAAACTAGCCGTCACATCGTATCGGAATGTCCTGACCGTTCTTACCCTGGCGACCTTGAAGATTTTATGAAAGCCACACCAAAGGCAATCGAATGGCTACGCAATTTAGATGTAGACATATAGTTTGTCATAATAATTGTATTTGTTCTTATATATTTAAATTTTCTCTGTGTATTTTGTATTTTATATATGAATGTCATATTCTTGTCGCCCCCATACGCTAAATAAATAAATAAAATCAAAATGGGCAGGAAAAAGGGGAAACAATTCAACGCAGATCAGAAAGGAGTGAAATGCAAGAACTGCAATCAAAAATGCCCAATATAAATAAAATGGAAAGCCACTTATTTAGGTATTCTTAGGGTCCACAATTCGTAAAAATAATGCGTTTGCCAATAGTGACAGTGAACTTGAAGAAGTAGCAGGTCCAGAAAGTTTCACAATTGGGTCATTAAGCTCATCCTATTCGTCCACATTGAACCTACCATAATACTAATCTACGAAAACAACAACCTCAACAAGTTAAAACTTTTGTGATGCCATAAATAAATTTGAAAATGTCAGTATTTAATTTGTATTTTTAATGGACAATGACAATGATTATCATTTAACATTTATGATCATGATAATTATAGGTAAGATAAAATTAATTTGTGGTTAAGGATGTAGTTGGATCAAGCTTTGCCGAGGGCAATATTGATTAGTCGCTATATCTATGGAGGAACATCTTCTATGCATTAAACTTTTTAAGGAAATTAGACCTTTATACAAATTACCTACAAAAAAGCGCATATCTGGATGCAGAATGTAAAGCAATACAAGAAGAAATCAAGTTAGAATTGAAAAAATCGAAGTATATGCATTTAATGTAAGACGGGTGAAGCAGCTTAAGGAACGTTGCTCTATATTAGTCAAAAAAGTTTCAAAATATCATTAGAAACTATGGAATCCCAGAACTATTTTTAGTAGTAATTGAAGACAATGTTGCCAATATGAGAGCAAGGTTTAGATTGTTAAATGAAACTTTCAGGCACATTGTTTCATTGGGATATATTCCACAACTACTTCATTTATTGTGCAATGATATGCTTTAGTGTGATTTAGTTAAAGTATTTATGCAACGAGAAGTGAAATAGTGAAAATGATCAAACGTTGTTTTTCAAAATTGGCAAAAAAATATCAATATTTCCCTCAAACGTGCAAAGAAAACACGTTGGTGTAGTAATTTATTTGAATATTGCAGTATCCAATGAAGCTACAGTACCTCCTCAACTGAAAAGTAGTAGTATTTTGAGTCAGGGTAGAAAAAATGATTGGTATCTTGAAACCTATTGTAGACCTTATTACAAAGCTTGGATCAAATGATCTACGTAAACATAGCGATGGCGATATTAACCAACTGCCAAACAAAACTGTGAGAACTTTTGTCCTCTTCAAAAAACAAAAAACAAATGCAGAAAAGAGAAAAAGTTTGGTGTTGGAGAAATTCACTTAGTTGCTCCTTTACTGAATCCGGCTTCTCCAGGATTTAACTTGAATCCAGATGATATTACTGACGCTATATAATTCATATGTGAGGTGGCTGCAAATATGAATTATTGCACGGGCGGTGTAAAATCTGAAATGGCGCAAGACATTGAAGTGGCAAGGGGATAGTGTCAGCCCTTTAATACTGTTACCTTTACCAAAGAGTATAGGCCTTGTGATTGACGGTGTTCTTTAAATTGTTTACAGGACGGCTTGCATTACTTTGTATAATAAAGTTTTACTGTCACGCCCTGTATAACGTGACGCCATGCCTTGAATGGGGTGCAGGTTATTTAGATCAGATTCGGGATCGATCTACGTCAAGTGAGAAGGGATTAATTTACACTGTATCCGATTACTAAGGTGCGCATGTCTTTGCGATTGAGGTATTCTTTTGAACTGTCTTTGGCCACTGTGTTATAATAGTTTTTTTAAGAATTCTGTTGTATTTTATTTATGATTAGTTTTGACGTAATTCCACTCAGAGTTTTCACTGCACTCTACCTATTTGACGGCTTTTAATTTGAAATTATTTTCTTAGAACTTTGACAAATTTATCATATATTTGACTTTACTACTTTAGGTGGAGAAACCGAGTCTGCGCTCATGTGTGCTACGAAACTCGCGTTTAGGTAGGAAATAAGGGCGCAGGTTAGGACCTTGTGCACATGTATGTTTAAAAGCAAGTGGTTTGGGTGAGAAACAAAGTTTGAAGAAGTAATAGTTCGCTTGAGTGTTTATACATAAAATTGTCCTCATCATTGCACGTTTAAGGTTTATGATCGATTGCGTTTAGTGCTCGCGTTGTTTACAGTTTTTCTCTGTTGTTTCCAAGTTCAACTTAGGATAGAGTGATATTTACTTAGTAGTTTATGTATTTTAGTAGTTCACACATTCCCTCTCCAACTTAACGTTGGACCCTAACGTTTGCCAAGGCCCCTATGTTTCTCTTAGCTACTCGTTAGTTTCTGTCGTATTTCTTTATTTGTGCACTTCTCACCGTTACTGTTATGACGGATACAGAACTCTCTCATTCTACGAGTCTAGTCTAGATGAGGAACCTGATTTTGACACGGAAACAATTTCCAATTCCTCAGAATCAGAATACGAATCTTCTGAAAATTATATTTAAAAATCTCCATTTTCACTTAGCTTATATTGTTTCTTTTAGAACTACTTAATGTTTTCATTTTATTTCTTTTTTAATTTATATTTCAAATAATTAGTTATATTTTTAAAAATGTTTAATATATCATTTACCACATATTGTTTTTCTTTTAATATTGGCTTATTGAAAGATGACAAGCAGCAGAGATACGTAAAACTATTATAAGGTGTGGAACGCCCTTTATAATCACTGAAGGTTTGCGCGAACAAATCAATGAGAAAATACTTGAAATCATAAGGTTTACCATTGCCTATATTGTGATACGAGATCACACATGGGTTACCTAAATCACACCATAACTGAAGCAGAAATCGACGAAACAAAAAAAAAATCAAGCAATCTTTGGTGTTTGGCTCGTGGATTTCTTGGAACGGGGAATAACAATAAATTCAAATGATTGTTGTGAGCCTCTCCAAAAGCAACGAGAAGCCATAACAACCAAGCAGAGGCCTTCTCAGTACCAGTTGATTTCCACATAGTTGCTGCTGATTCCACACTTTCGGAAAAGTTTGCACTAGAAAATTTTGATTTTCCACGCCACAGGCGCCAATCTCGCATCTTTAGACTTCCAAATGTTACTTCATCGGAATACATTTTTGATACGACAACGATTTGACCGTGACACTGAAATCAAAATAGCGATACAAGATTGAATCAAAACTCAACAGAGAAGAGTGTTTAAAAAATAGGTTAAGATATATGTTATTAGTATCCATAAAAAAATACTGAAGTATATATAATGCACAATCGGATTATTTTATTGATTTGCCTCGTAAGCTTTGATTTCAAGCTAATAAGAATTAACATCAACAGGTCGCATAAACTAAATATTATGTCACGCAATCTCTTGTTATTATTACATTACTTACATTAAGGCTTATTTATGTCTCAAGAATTAGAAGCATACATCTATTGCCACTCGGAAACAGCAACTACAAATTTAGCAGTGATGGTATTACGTCATCTGGCAATATTGCCCCTCTTTCCTCTATTGTCACGTATAGAATATCTGTAGGTCTTTTACTGTTACAGGTGAGAAGAGATGATAACGAAAGCACTTTAGTTAAAACAATAACAACGTCTATTGGTCAAAGACTTAATAAGAAAACAATAACAATGTCTATTGGTCAGAAATGTTTATAGGTCTTTGGTCACTGAAACAAAGTCTGCCGAACTGATGGTGCGCCAGCGTATTTATATAATAAAATGTGCTGATCGTTGCACATTTAAGGTTTAAAACCGCTTGTGTTGACTGCACGCGTTGTATAATTTTTTTAATGTTTACATAATACTTTCCAAGTTCTAGTTCAAAGTTAGGATATTTACTTAGTAGTTTATACGTTTTCGTATTTCACACTAGCCACCAAGTTTTTTTTTAAGCGAACGATTGCTTTGGAAAAACTGCGCCCTGATTAATAAAACAAATCTATAACTTGGTAAATCGCTTTACTGAGAGCCCTCACAAACACCCTGTGCCATTTTTTGGTCATAGCGAAAAGGACTTTGAAAAAAGTAAATATGACTGTAAAATTTGTGGTTTAGCCGTTGTGGTTGTAATGAGTTCTATTCGATGTTGACCAGATTAGCTCTGGAATGCTCGGACTTCCAGTGTTGTTGCTGTTTGAAATTTGTTGGATGAGATTAAAACAAATAGATTGTTTGTTAATCGCTCTATGAATAATAAACAACGAGGTCCTCTTAACGGCCACTTTTGCTTATTATTTTTTCGAATGGGCAGACTTGAAAACTGGCTATAGTTTTATGTATTCAGGTAAATTATGTTCACATTTAACATAGAAACGGGAAGTAGTATAGCAGAGAATGCCTTTTGGATTCTATAGATCAGTAGCCAGTTGGAATTTTATATTCATTAACTGACTAAACGAATCAAATTCTAATTCATATTTTTGTCACGACTCGCACATATATTTCTAAAAGTAACGAACATAAATTTAAAGCGCTAAAACAATGGAGATAGAGACTGGCTCTAATAGTAGGAAAATTGCGTGCCTCTGGTAATTATTTCCCAGGTTAAAAATCGGATTAGAATTTAGACCAACAGAAATAGTATAAATTCGCAGAGTAAATATATAACGTTCGCAGGTTGTGCCTGTTAGTATATTTCATTTCGCGTATATACACCAGTTTGTTGGCGGTATCATTAAAACTATATATGTTAGCAGCGGTGCACATGCAAAATGGAACAATCGCGTGAAATCCGCCAAAAACATCGCGCATAAACATAATTAAATTTCAGAATTTATTTTGCTTAGGAGTTTATCTGATTCCGCAAAAAATACGCGAATATATATTTTACCTTTTGTGCAGTTTTAATCGTGCACAACGTAAACAGATTCGGGATTAAAAGTAAAACTATGCGACGTACATGTATACTTTGATTCGAGATTAATGACCATCATTTTCTTGGTTTAATCCCAATTTGGGGCAAAGTTGCGTAAGTCGTACTGAGTTAAATGTTATTGAGAAATCTAGCATAGGTACAGGGTCTTTGATTATATTTACGTGGCCCCTGGAGCCTTCATTTTTGAAGATAGAAAAAAAAAGTTTTACACAACAATTTTAGGTTTTTTTTCCATATTACCTTTTAAAAATTTCAGGAAAAAAAAACGCATCAAAAAATGGAAAAATATAGACAACCTCAACTTTTTTAAATGGAACACCCTATATATTATGCGCTAAAACGAAAGATCTTTTTTTTCTGATTTCAAACATATATATGTTGATATTTGGGTAAGCCATTGAGATATTTTCTGGGGTAGGAAAATACCTTTAAAGTTTATCATTCACACACACGTACAATGTCAAAATACCCAGAAGTAACAGCTTTCAATACATTTTATGATGAAATTTATTAAATATATATATCCTAATCCGACGATACGCCAATGAACAAATTTTTGATAAATAGAGCCATAAAGCACGTTGTATATTAAAATTATAAACTACGGTCTTATATTCAACGAGACGCCTAAAAAACAACAGCGAAGAGTAAAAATTGAATTTTGTATATATTTTGTTATAAATTACGGTTTTTATTGCCAAGCATAAAACCCTAATCCAAAATTTATTGCGAGGAATATTAAATTATTTCGTTCGTTTTCAGAGGAGGAGAAAGACAGAGAGGGCAATAATAAATATCAGATATTAAAGCTAAACACCCGTGGAACATTTTATCTCTCTTTCTCTTTCTCCCTCAAAGTGTATTTTATTCTGAAGAAACGCGAAATTCATCGCTCGCAGCCTCGACATAAAGTTCGGCTATTAAAAATACAAGTTTATAATCTCCCCATTTTATATATTGCAAGTCTCGTCGACTATCTTTGTCTCCCTTGCCGCTACGCTTCTTATATAATATACATTTAGCAAAGTTTTTATTGCTGCAATTTTGCTAATGCCCAAAATAAAATGACTAAAATGGAGCCAGTGTTTTGAAACTTTTGTTTGCTTAAATAAAAGGAGCATTTCTGGTTCTTTGTTGGAGCTTAAATTTAAATCTCTCCCGCTGCTTCACCAAAATATATATTCCGTATAATGTTTCGTTTCGTTGACTTCCTTCCTCCGGTTGTGTAAAATTTAATCCGCCAATAATTGCCATGAAAAAAATAACGGAAAAGATCGACTATTATTGACTATGGAAGTACGCTGCACTAGCACCTGCGTCTTTTTCACAAAACATGTTGGGCCCTGCTTGAATACCTCAGGCTTCTCAATTTTAGTATTACAGAATCTTTATTTTTTCAGATTACATCGTTGAATTCCTTTCTGGGGTTGTGTTAAATTTAATCCGCCAATAATTGCCGTGAAATAATAATAATAATAATAATAAAAGAGGTATATTTCAAAAACAACAATGAAGCAGGAGAGAAAGACAATCATTTGCTCTATATGGATGACCTAAAACTTATGGGAGCTACCAAAAACCAGCTGGAGCAAATGTTGAATATTGTAGAACAATTCCCCATAGATATTGGAATGCAGTTTGAACTGGAAAAGTGCCGTACAGTGAACATCGTACGAGGTAAAGTATGTCCAGGTCACTTTGAACGTAGGGACGGCGAGAACTTCGAGGCAATGAAGGGAGATGCATTTTACAAGTACCTCGGAATGAAACAAACAATGCGCATAGCACATGGTGCAATGAAGGCTGAATTAACAGAAGAATTTACTAGAAGGATAAAACGTTTGGCAAAAACTCAACATAATAGCAAAAATCTCTGCAAGATATCAATACTTATGCTGTTTCAGTTCTTGAATACGCGTTTGGATTGGTAGCATGGACCAGCACTGACACTGAAAATATCCAGCGGAAAACAAGAACCTTACTTACAAGAGCACACAAACACCATCAATGAAGCGCAGTGGAGCGAACAACCTTGCCAAGACATCTAAGTGGAAGAGGTCTAGCGGATCTACGTAAACAATTGGATCGGCAAATAAATAATCTGCGTAATTATTTTCACAGGAAAGCGAATTGCTCAGAAGTCCATAGGGCAGTTTGTAACGTAGAAGACTCTACACCACTGCTTTGAAAAGAACACCAGGTTCAAGACTACCATCATACCGACCTTGAGAAAATATGAATCTGGAAGGAAAAGCCCTTACATGGGAGGCATGCGAATGAGGCTACCCAGGATCACATCGACAATACAGCGTCGAACTATTGGTTAGTTTCACGACAAATGTTCCCCGAAACCGAGGGCTTTCTGCTGGCTATTCAAGATCAAGTGATTCCCACCAGAAACTATCTCAAGTAAATAATTAGTTGCTTCGGTGGCGGATGATCGATGTCGATACGACTATCAAACCACTGAGACCATCCAGCATATTACAAGAGGATGCCAAACGTTGCGAAGATAATCCATCAGGAACTAGCAGACAAGCTGTTGCTGCTGCAGATGGAAAAGGTAAGTTACTATAAATACACTCCCGAATCTGTTTTAAAAAGTAACAACCATAAGATCTACTGGGACCGCACTGTGCTTACTGACACAAGCGTCTGTAGACCCGATATAATTTTCGATACCGACTCTAGCGCCATCTAGTGCAGATGGCGTTGACTCAAGCGATTGCATTCGCGCTATGTTATCGTGATGCAATCGATTTGCGTATAAGGCGTGGTGGTCCAGAGGACTAGATGGTTAGGTCTGAACTCGGCAGCGGCATTTATCGGCGTCGGCGGCTCGGGTTCAAACCCCGTTGTTTTCTTTTTATTTTTTTTAAGGTTAAGTTTCTAAACAGTTTTTTTCTTGATTTTAGGTATGTCTTGGGTTAGTTTGGGTTAGCACCTGGTTAGTTTCCTTTTCTTGAGCCCCCGTAGCGAGCGCAGCGAGCGGAGGGCCATGCGAAAAGTGATATTACTTATTGTAATACGTGCCCGTACTTTGGATGCACTTTTTCCAAAATATGTTGCTTTATTTAACTAAAAACCAGGATATACTTAATAAAAGCCGTATTATAGTCGATATACAGTAGCTTGCATGTGTTTCCGCGAATACATTCACAAAGAATCCCCCTTCTTTGTGAATATATTCCACGCAAGGCCAGCCTATGTAGTATAGGTGGCCTTTGGTATCGAAAATTTGGTCGGGTCGCTAGACTCTTGTCTTACTGACCAGACGGCGACCCACAATAGCTCAGACATCATTCTTGTAGATAAGCGTGCCAAGAAAGCCACGCTGATCGACATCGCCATACCCAACAACAACAATTTGCAGGTCAAGCACGTCGAAAAGATCGCCAAATATCGAGACTTACAAGAGAAAATCCGGCAACAATGGGGAATGGAGAGAGTAAGAACGGTGCCAATCATTGTGTCGTCAACAGGACTCATTCCAAAGAACCCGTTAATAAACATCAAGGAACTCGGATTGAGCGAACATCTCTTCAAATTGATGCAGAAAGCAGTACTTCTCGCAATAGTTGGTACCGTTCGAAAATTTGTAGGAAATCCTTAGATACCACCAAGGACCCGATAACATGTAAATGGTTCCCTGAGAGTTTAATCCTTTTGATATCCGGGATATCTGGGATAAGTGAATGGTCCCCTTAGAGGGAGTGCAAATGCCGTACGGCTAAATAATAATAATAATATAATAATAATAATATAATAATATAATAATATAATAATAATAATAATAATAATAGTTTATTTACGGGATAATCCAATTAAAATACCTAACTGCTACTTAATACAGCCATTGACAGTAAAGTTATTAATATAAAAACTTGACAACACTGGAAGCATTTATATGTTCCAGGCTTATGCCAAATAAGTGATCGCCATCAGATATCACTGCAATATACTCTTTATGCAGAGCCTAAACTGAAAAATGGACATGCAAAAATTATCGACATCAACAGGCAAGTCATTGGCCAATCTATACATCCTGTCGATAGGCATATTAGATCCATACTAGGAAATCGTGTTCGAAATAATTCTTGCCATTACACCCAACAGGCACATGCCAATTAACCCGGCCAAGAAGGGGAGGAGAGCACATTGTACAATTCAACAACTTATAACCAGCAATGCATAAAGTTTATTATAATTTCTATTTCAATAGGAATTTTTAATTTATATGCAATGTGCTTTAGAAGCCGTCTCTAAAAGGACCATGTGGCATTGATAGAATGGCGACCAAACTGTACTTGCATACTCCAAACTCGATCGAACAACAGCACAAAATGCATTTCTAAGAACATAAACATAGCCGAAATCTCTCAAGAGATCTCAGAACAAATCCCAACAGTCTCATAGCCCTGTTGGACACCTTCATAGGATGGACAAAATTGAGTTTCCTTTCTAGAGTCACACCCAGATCCATAATTATATTTGCTATCTCCAGGGCTATATCACCCACTGATAGTACCCTGGATCCATTATACGATAGAAAGCGAATGATGTACATTTATTAATATTAATATTTAATTTGTTAGATTTACACCAACTGGCAAATAGATCAAGATCATGTTGAAGCCCCATACAATCAATGAGTGAATCAGCAGCAGTGAACATTTTCAAGCCATCAGCATAGAGCAGAAAATTGCAACTTAGGATGCTATGCAGATCATTAAGAAAACAATTAAACAAGAATGAAGATAAGTGACCAATCTGAGGAACACCCGAGTGAATAGTGATCTCATCCGATAATGTTCCTTTCAGTTTTACTACCTGCTTTTGGCCAGTGAGATAATTGCCCAAACAAAGCGAGTAGGGTGCCCAATTAGAATTCTATGATTTACTCGGTCAAATGCCTTGGAAAAATGGTTTTAGATTGGATCAACCTCATAACGACTTTCCAATGCATCTAATGCAAAACACTGAAACTTCAGATAGTTTAAAATTAATAAAACCATGCTGCTCCTGAATCATCATACGACTGAACCACGATGTTACGGCCCTGGTAATAAGAGACTCCATAATCTTGGGGACAACAGACATTCTCGATATTGCCTTGTAGTTTGTTATATCAAAGCAGTCGCCACTTTTAAATATGAGAGTAACTCGTTTCCATACTCCTTGATAAATACGCAAACTCAAAGATTTACAAAACAGCCCCTGCAAGAGACTCAAAAGAACACACTTTGTATTCTTCAAGATCACAAGGGGAATTCCGTTCGTACTCCAACCTAGACCGTTGCTCAAATCAGTGATGGCATTAAAAACAGCAAAAACACTAATATACACATCACAGAAATTTTCACAATTATTATGATCATCAATATAGTGCATGGAAATAGTACTTTTTAGAAGAAATAATTTATATAGTTTTCATATTACGTAGATAATGTTCCTAATAGGGGTAGAAGGAAATCCCCAAAAAGTTTCTATGTGGTCGATGTCCGCAACATCCTTTATTTTGCAAAAAACACCCCCGGATGATACAATGTGCCAGTTTTCCTCAATTTTCCCGTAAACCGTTGTTCAGAGGTAAATGTATACAACCAAAAATGTTTGCCATTAAATTCTACACAAAATTGTTCTATAAGCATTTTAACTAATCATCTCCGAATTCCCGCAACGTTCAAAGTTAGAGGTAGTTTTAGCAGGTTGTTTAAATAGGTAAAGAATGGCTTTAATTGTCGTGATTTATATAGTTCTATTGCTATAATATACCTACATAAGTATTATCGGAGTCAATTTAATGCATTTTCTAATTGAGCTCGTTTCCACATCACCCATGGGGTAGAGCTCTGGCGCATTTTTTTAAGTGGTGTCCCCAGTAAGCCTAATCTAACAACGTGTGTTAAGTCCTCTTCATTTCATATCTCGTCAGGTGATGCATTCAGGCAGCTCTGTTTATGGCAGTTGAAGCACATGGTTGGACAATGTAATCCAATTCTGACATCCATATCGCTTACCGCAACCCTTTTTACACCTGCATGATATCTTTCAGAACAGACATCAGAGCCGACTCAGCCGACACGCCTCGGTAGAAAAACTGGTAATCAAATATTGCCCATTTTTTTCCAACCCCCCTGCGTATCTTGTATATCTTTTCCTCGCCAAGATTGAATTTGGTGAAATACCCGGCAAGAATGCTGTTATAATGCTGCAGATGTTGGTGGCAATCTAGACAAAATTACGGCATGACTGGATTCGCCAACCAACATATTAAAAAAAAAATCTGTAGCTATTCAAAGAAGTTTCCTTTCGTTCAGCTTTATATAAGGCAAGTGTGAATTTCTCACCAGCACTTTCAATTTGCCCTTTCGCCGATTGAGAATTGTTGAAAATATGTACAATATCTTCCAAATCTTTGCTCTTATTTACTATGATTACGATTTGAAATTTTATTTTTCAAAAAAACAAGAAGTTGTATCACAACCACTAAACGCAGGTGCAAAAAGAATAGATTCTTAAATATTTTTAATAACATTAGATGATTTTACATCAGAAGATCTATAAATCTTTTTCTTTATATTTTCTTAGGCTGGTTTTAAAAGCAAAATATCCTTACCTTGAGGAGCAAGAGCAACAATAAGGGAGAGAGGATCAACATCATGACCAACTAACAACCCCAGTATCGTGTTGACTTGATAGATCGATAGCGGTTTTGACAATTAGTAAGTAGGCATCGTCTAAGCAGTAATAGTATCTGGAATCTGGAAATGGTGAGAGGGTGGCCTTGAAAGCCCACGGCACTTAGGCCCCAGTGGAACCCTGTGCGTCCTCCCTAGGTCAACCAATCCATCTAGGCCATCGCTCGGCTCGGTGTTGTAAAAAAGGCGGCGATGTTGCCCGAGGAGGCTGTTCAGAGAAAAGGCATGGTTGGCCATCGTTCTCCCAAAATGGATTCCCTTAGTTCCGAAACAGCGTCGCAATCGCAGAGCAGATGCTCTACTGAATCGTCCTCCTGTTCACAGCCTCTGCATAGAGGTGTTTCACATAATCTCATTGTGTAGAGATGTTTCCGTAGCTGGCAGTGTCCAGTCAGAAACCATGAGTCGTAGGTTCTTCCTTGACATTTCCAGTATGCCTCTGCTGCAGACTCATTAGGGTAGCTTAGTAGCTCCCTGGCTAGTCGACAGTTGGTTGTTTCGTACCATCGTGCCCTAAAGTCTTTATGGGTTATCTTTTTTATCATATGTATCAACGTCACGATAGGTAGGTTTGAATGGCCGGCTCCCATAATGTTTGAACCCTTTCCAGCCAATTTACCCGCTACGTGTGACTGTGCATGTCCTTTAACCCAGCCCACAGAACTTCTGTTTTTGCGGGCGGCATCCTCCAGTGGATTGTAGCATTCTAGTAGGTACTAATATGGCTGTAAGTTTACATCTTTTCAGGGCCAGTAGTGATTGTCTACTGTACGTGTAGATTTTAATGGTCTTGTCCTCGGTATTTCTGCGAAAAATCTCTTTTGCGACTATGGATATAGCAGCGAGTTCAGACTGAACTATGCTTGCGTGTCCCACCATAGACCATTTGAGTTCAATTCGCAGGCTTCGGGAGTAAATTTCATATACTGCTCCTTCCTGGGTTTTTGAGCCATCCACAAAAATGTTAACCTCACCTTCGGTTATAGGCTCATTTGGTTTCATCTGTACAACATATAGTTTGTCGAAGACAAACTTGGGAGGTATGCTGTCTGCGCTGGCCTGCAGCAGTGGCAATCCTCCGACTGCCCTTTCCTACAGGTGACGTCTAGTCTCTCCACATTCTATGCTGGGTTGCACACCAACGACCCTGAGCCTCAGCAATGCATGTAGTCAGGGCCACCCCAGATAAATATCTAGGGGCGGCAAGCACAATATTACTTCCATGGCTCTGGTTGGGGTTGTTTTCATAGCTCCCGTTATGGGTAGGTATGCAGTTAGTTCTCTGTACTTGACTGAGCTTAAGCATTGCCGTTTTTGTTGACTCTTGGGACACCAAACTACGGCTCCATCGGAAATCATGGGTCTTATGATAGCAGTACAGATCCACATTACGACCCTGGGTTTCATCCCCCAGGCTTTTCCCACGGTCCTGCGGCACTGTTCATAAGAAATGTATGCCTCCTTTAGTCTTCGTTCTAAATGAAGAATCCAGGGTATTTAGCATCGAAGGTGACCCTCAGGTATTTTACCTCAGACGCAAAGTTTAGTTATGTGTTTAGGAAGGTCGGATGCCGAGGTGGCTCCGTCCTCCTTTTTCTGGGGAAGAGCCCCATCTACGCCTTCCTGGGGCTTACAGACAGGAAGTGCTCCCTACACCACTCTTCGGTTAAGAAACTTTATTTATAACACATACAAAAATCAGAACAAAGCTAACCAGGCCGTGACTGAAGATACATGGATGTCTAATGATTCAACATCCAATTTTACAAGTAAATTTTCACATTTCAAACAGCAATAAATACCAACGCAACAAATCATTTTCCACAGTATAATCCAAAATACGTACATATTTTGAAATTTTAATGCTGAGTTAATCATATTCGTGTCTGAGTAGCATACAAAATTTTTTCTACTATCGAAAAATATATGACAAAATAAACATGTTATTAAATTACTTTACTAGTGTGTAAAATACATTATTTTACGCAGTGCCCTAAATATCACATTTACGCACTAATGCGTAAAGTAATTTATTTTAGGCACTGCATTAAAAATGTATATTTTGCGAATCTTAGAGAGTACGTAAAGTGAGTACTTTACGCACGGTAGTAAAAAAAAATATTTTTTCTACGACTGCCCTGAAAATAGATAAAAACGCACTAACAACTGCTCTTGAAAAGTGGACATTTCAAACATCGTGTGAAAAGTATACTTTGCACACGGCGTGTGCAAAGTATACTTTTCACACGCTTATTCGGGTATTTAGATTAAAGGGTTTCGTCTCCGTTTTAGAGCTTCGCCCTCAAAGGTCCCATTACCAGATATCTAAAAAAGGGGGCCCAATTATAGGGCCCCGGGAGCCCCTTTTTGCAAAACTGTAGAAAATGGAACTCTTATACCAGGGGCCCCCTTTTAAGACTTGGGGCCCCATTTTAGGGCTTCGCCCCCGGGGGTTCCATTGCTAAATCTGTAAAAAATGGGATTCCCGTACCATAGGCCCCATTCTAGGGTTTCGCCCCCCCCCCCCCCCTGGGGTCCCATTTTAGGGCTTCGCCCTCGGAGCCTCTTTTTCAAAATATTTGGAAAATAGGGACCCCACTCCGGTGGCCCCATTTTAGGACTGTGCCCCTAGTTATAGTTTAGCGAGAATATCTTACTCACGTAGCTTCTTTCATTAGGAATAAAATTTTCTGATAAATCAATAATAAAAATGTTTCCCATATAACATGTAATTTTCTACCACACTCCCAGTGGGGCACCCTGTATGTAGCAGTCGTAGAAAAAGTATAGTGTGCTACACGTGCTGAAATTATTTTCAGCACTTGTTGCACAATATACTATTATGATTCAGTAAAAGAAAATTATCGAGCAACAAAAATGCTTAGGATGGGATCTATTAAGTAAAAAAATAATAAATAAAACCTTGAAGACGTTAACTTTGAAGTGCAGGATTATTGTGCATATTATTATTTGCCCACCATACCGGTTTCTTTAACAAGAATATTTATTTGGCAGTAAAGATTTATTAAAAAGTGTCACAAATAATGACCATCAGAATGCTCAGAAAACTGTAACTTGTAGTTTTTTATCGCATTTTTCATTATAGCAATTATCTTCCGCATTTAGAAATAACACGACTGTAATTGAGCCAGTCACACTCTCTACTGAAGTTTTTGACGCGTTATTACATTTGGACAAATATAAACTGATAAAGTTAAATCTTTCCTACATCATCAATTTTATTTCATATTAAAATTGAACATGTCAGATTTCAAATGGATAGAAACAGAAAGCAAAATAATTTTTAGTTTTTGGGAAAACATTTATAATCAAGTTAACCAAAATGGCGACATTAAGCCATGTTGGGTTTATTTTTTAAAGGCAGAAGTAGGATCATCTAATATCTCATTTCAAAATTCTTTCAACTCCAAACTAAAATTTGAATTTACTGAAGATAAGAACTGTGTCCAAATTGGGCCCTAATTTTTTCTAGGTTTAAAATCTGCAGGGTTTGCCAACTAACATGTTATACTGAGAATCGCTCAAATATATGTAAAAAAATTTGAAGACAACCGGGTGTATCATCATTTTAAAATATTTGACTTTATACAGGATGATCCAGAAGAGTAAAAAAATATAAGCATTTTGTTCATTGAAAAAATCTGCTCATCTGCAAAATTGCTAAAATTATTATAATAATTATAATTATTTTAAGAAAGCGCTTGACTACTAATTTTTAAACGCCCTGTATAACATTTGTAGAATATATGCATCACATTAATTGAAGTCATTCCTACCAATGAGGTTTCAGCTCAAAATGATTTCAAAAATTTAAAAACATTTAAAAAAAGTGTCTGTTGAAATTTAAAAAAAGCTAGTGTTTCTTTTAACACCCAACAAATTATACTACATTCAAGACAAAACTCTGTATATAAGTGGTGATAGTGAATAAAAGGAGCCTCCATAAACCGAGAGCCCCATCCAAATATCTTTGTTAGTTTTGGAGATAATAATATGCATGTCTGAAAACAGTGAACAAATTTTGCTTACCCGATTCGAGTGTCCAGCAGTTTATATGGAACGACGACTAGTTACGAACTACTCTATTCGGTATTAAGTGACATCTGGTGTCCGTAATCGGCGAACCCCAAAACACAAAATATATTTGAAATTTTTCTAGTTCCCACGATTAAATCTTCGCATCTGATTTGATAAGTTGTAATAATTTCCAGGTTGACTGTTGCCTTTGTCTCCCCTCTAGGATTGTTCCACTTTTACGAATCTTAAATATCGTATACCATCTGGCTTTTTGGTATTGTATAAAAAATTATTCTGGAACTATAATTAAGCCTTACGTTTTACCGCTGCCTTCAATGCACTGCATGCAATGAAAAAGATTATTTTAGGGCTATTGTATGTTCTTCAAATATTAATAAAATCAATACGAATGATTAGACCCGTATCGCAATCAGTACATTTGCATAAATTAAAGAATCTCATTAACCAAATAACTCTCGCGTTGTTTTTATCAGGGATTTAAATTCTGAGCGACAGCTTGCGGAATAGGAAATACACACACACAGAGGAAAAAATTGGATTGATGTATTTTTGAAGGCCGACAGAGAGGGAGATTACATTCCCTCGGTGATAAATGGACGATTCTGATATGCCTAATATCATATTCTGTTTAATGTTTTCGGAAATATATTTAGTCGGCTAGGTCAACATTTATTATCCCTAACGTACGCAAAGTGCACTTTGCAAAACGATGTATTAAGCTTACAAAAACCCTGAAAATAATATTATCGAGCTCTAAAACATTGAGTGGTGATATAATTATCTGACCCAAAGTCTCTTCCTTCAAGATATCGTAATGTTCACAAAAACAGGTGGTACTCATTTGGAGCCAAAGCTGGGTACTGCAATATTTCAAAACAATGAAAAAATGAGTTAGGACCACCAAAAAGCATGTTCAAATTGGCTTATGAATTTGATCACCCAGATTCTAATCTGGGATGAGATTTAAGTCCATCTAGCTGACAAAAGTCCAACTCGTTACGGGCCATATTGTGTATTGCCCCTGCTAATATAGCAGATCTAGTATATCTGCTACTATCACTGATTAAATAGCACCATGAATCTCATGGATATTTTATGACCAACCCCAACGTCTTTAAACCCCAAACCCTTAGCAACAGGCGGTCCTTCCAATTTGATATTTCGTAAAACAAAAACGGCATTTGACTGAACTTATGACAAGATAGTAATTAAGAGAAGAAAATATATAATTTTTTAGATATTCTATATTAATAATCGCAAAAATATCCACCCATTTGTGTTTAGTAGCCAGATGGTACAGTAAAGCAAAATATAAATTTCAAATACATTAAAGAACGCATTATAATAATTTATCTGAGTAACGCGAGACTCGATTCGTGCCTATCACTCGTTACTCTTCCTCCTCCTGAAAATAATCCACAAAAGTAAATATTGCACTCATAAATAAAACATGAATCTATGCAAGAACTATTATTTGCATATTTGATTCCTTTCAAAATTGTTGTTAAAATCTGCGCACGAAGTATCGATTCCAAGTAATGCCCCTAAAAGCTTACTAACCACCATTATGTTTTCTAAGTGATGGGACATTCCTGGAAAACCGAAACTCGGACGACGGATTATCGAAATCGCTTTGTTGATTTAATGCGTTATTTAGGGCCGCTTTGTTGTTTTTGTTATAGAAAATCATTTACCTACATACTCCTTGGTTCTATGGGAAGTCCCGTAAGGGTATCTGCTTTTAATTAGAGATGTCCGAAACTCCGAAACGTATTTAATTCATTAAACTATCGCCCGAACAATAATAAATAACAATTATACAGGGCGGTCCAAATAATAATCGGGAAACTTCCCCAGCGCATTTTGCAGTTAAAAAGTTCATATAAACATTTTCGGACACACATTTTTTTTTAATGAAACACTATATTTGATTCTGATTTTCAGGTCTATGAATCAATACAAACATTTTTTGTTATATACAACATGAGCTGAAATTTGATAATCTTTTAGATACCTATTCGGATTTATCGATGAAAATCAACTTTTTCTTGGTATTGATAAATGGGCAGTTTCGCCGTCACTTTAGAATTTCAAACACTCATATTTGGCAGGAGAAAGGATTAGTACTATATATTAATGTTTAGCTGCATAATATTCGTAATTTGTTCCACATGGTGTGTCCAAATTCGCAACTCTTCAAATTAAAAGGTTTCATTTATTAACATCACGAAAATTTCAGATCATGCATATGACAAAAATATCTGTATTAATACATAGAAATCATAATAAAATAAAATAATTTTGAGATAATATTGACATAATTCCAACTCTCTGATAGCATTTATGTGCGTTAGTCAGTTAGATAATTTGTTTATATAACAAGGCATCTTCTTGAGAATAAGAGTGTTACATTAAAAAATCTTACTTTTTGCTGCCTTACTTTTCTGAAGCACCCTGTATAATTTAGAATATTTTCAGAATATGCCCGTTTTGCTACTTCACCCTATAGCCGATATGATTTTGCCACAAATAGGATTAGTTTAAGCACTTGCTTTACTTTATCGGTGGTACACCCTGTACTTAATTCTGCTTCAAAAGAATTAAGTATTAGTCATATAATAAAACGGAAAACTATTTATTTTTCGAAAACTGTCCGTTTTATTAATGCGTTTGTATACTAGATTACCAAAAAGCAGTGGCGTACCATGATTTTTATTACCTAAATTAATCAGTGCTATTAATTCACTCTGAAATAAAAACAAATCTGTAATACGAATAGATACAAGAAACCATTTTGGAATATCCAGTAAACCAGATTTGGATAAATATAAATTGCTCAGAATAAGTGAAACAGAACATTAACATTATTAGTAAGCGTCAACTGCCTTAGAGTTCACAGCTCCTATCCTCTTTTTCTTTAAAGAAAACGTCACAAAGAGTAAGTGTATAGGAACAAAAATGTTTGATTCAATACAGGTCGACCACCCCAATTCAGAAATAATTGTTCTGGGAGATTTTAATGACCATAACACCAACTGAATCAAACATCACAACAAGACCGACATCGAAGGTAGAGAAGCTGAATCATTTGCCTTCAGCTGCGAGCTTACTCAACTTGTAGACGAACCAACTTGGATCTCAGAGAGGGGTAAATTTGCCGCCCTGCTGGATCTTTTTCTAGCCACAAATTCTGAGCAGTACACAATTATAGTTGGTCCGCTATTAGGTACCTACTTCCGACCACAAACTTATTACTTACAACGGTTTCTGAACTGCCACTCCCACAGAAGGATCTATCATTGCCACGTAAAATCTAGCATTACACTTGTGTAACTTGGGAGGATCTAAGAGAGTTCTACTTGGATTTTCCTTGGCTCGACGTCTGCTTTAGCACTGACGACCCGTCAGTCTGTTGCGAAGAGATTACGCAAGTAATCGCCTCAGAAATGGAAGCATACATCCCAAATTCCATCAAGTTATCGTCAAAAGGAAAGCGCTGGTTCGACAGAAGATGCGAAAGAGCAGTAGGTAGGAAACAATAAGCCTACAAATACTGGCAGCAATCAAAACGCTGAGAGTCGCAGTTATTTCGCCGGAGCGAGGAACGAATGCAAACGTGTGATTGGCGAAACTAAGGACAAACACAATCAAAGAACCGGGAATAAACTTTTGCAATGCCCCAGTGGCTTGAGGAATTTCTGGTCGGTAGCAGAGGCAGGAAGTAATAACTTTACAAAAACGTCTCTTCCACCTTTGACGGCAACTACAGCTAAGAAAAAATGCAAACACGCTCGCCGAAATGTTTTCATCGCACTCTACTTTAAACGTCCCCCATGACAAGGCTCTCCCCACCATATCCAACATCAACACTACCATGACAGAAGTTAAGTTTCACCACGGTGACATTCATAAAATCCCCAAAGAGCTAGATATGCAAAAGGCATCAGGGCCGGATGGAATACCTGCCATCGTGTTAAGGAATCCGAAAGATTCTTTATCACCACAAAATCCCAGATGAATGGCGAATCAGCACCACTATCCTTATCTTCAAAAAGGGGGATAAGAAAATACCTTCGAACTACAGAGGAATAAACCTTTTGAGCACCACATTGAAATTAACAACAAAATTAATAACGAACAAAATTAACAGCCTCATCTCGCTGGCAGATGAACAATATGGATTTAGGTCGGGAAGGTCTAGCATGGACGCCGTTTTTGTCATAAGACAAGTAACAGAAAAGTCGATCGAATACAATAAACCAGCCTACATATGTTTCATCGACCTTACCAAAGCCTACGACCGCGTCCAACTGAAAGATGTTTCACATCTTCTTTACAACAGACAAATCCCACACAACCTGATAAAAACTATAGAGAACATATATGCAGCAAGCCAAATACAGGCAAAGTTAGACGGAGAACTCACCAAATCAATACCAGTTGATAGCGGTATTCGCCAAGGGGATTCATTAAGCCCACTTCTCTTCAACATCATCATGGGCGAGATTATACAGATAGTTCGCTTATTGAGAGGATATAAAATGGAAGATGAAGAGGTAAAAAAATTTGTGCTATGCCGACGACGCGCCGCCCGTGCTGATAGCAGAGAACGAAGATAACTTACAGAGACTCTTACACTCATTCAACCGTACAGCTAAATCTCTTAACATGATAATATCTCCCATAAAAACAAAGTGTATGGCAACATCAAAAACACCATTGAGATGTAAACTGGAGGTAGATGGAGAAGTTATTCAGCAGGAAATAAGATTTAAGTATCCCGGCGTGGAACTCTCGGGCTTTGGCAATGTTGAGGCAGAAGTAAGGGAACAAACAACGAAAGCAACAAGAATAGCAGGGTGTTTAAATAGTACAATATGGTGCAATAAAAAATAGGAATTGAGGCCAAGACTAGAATCTATAAAACCACAGTCTATCATAACATATACAGCAGAAACTAGACCAGAAATATCGAAAACTAAACGACTAGAAACAACCGAAATGAAAGTACTTCGCAGAATTACTGGAAAACACTTTTAAACAGGGAAAGAAGTGAGAGTATAAAAAATACATGTGGAATAGAAGACATTAATGGCTGGGTATCAAACAGAAAAAAAGAGTGGAATGAACACATAAATAGGATGGACGACAGGGGAATAGTAAAAATTGCTCGTGATAAATCACCATGGGGGCGCAAGAGCGTAGAGCGCCCTCGACAGAGATGGAGCGACAACCTGAATGCAGAGCAATAGGCAAGTTGAAGAACAATAAACAGTCGATTCGCCTAAAGTCAAGAAGGAAGAAGAAGAAGAAGAAGTGTTAAAGAACTGCACTAATGAACTAACACCCATTTTTTCCAGACTTTCTTCTCTGTCTTGCCGGAAATGAATTTACCCATCTTCTTGGAAAGTCGCTTGAGTACAACCTGTTCCTAAAAAAGGTAAAAAAACCACGCCCTCAAACTATCGCCCAATTGCCTTGCTTCCAATAATCTCCAAAGTCATGGAACGTGCAGTCACAGAATAATTAGCGATAACCAATACAGCTTCCACAAAAAGAGATCGACAGAAGATATATTGGCCTATGTCACTCATATATGGAGTAGGCCAATTGGGAACTACGGAGAATCTCAAGCGATCGCGTTGGATATTTTGCAGGCATTTGACAGAGTTTGGCATGACGGATTGCTCAACAAACTGCCGTCCTTCGGACTGCCAGCGTCTATCCGCAGCTGGCTTGCCAGTTTCCTTAAGAACCGGGCTCTGCACGTTGCAATTGATGGACACATCTCAGACACATTCACCATTAATGCGCTAGTGCCTCAGGGCGCAATACTTCCACCAACTCTATTCCTCATCTATATTAATGACCTGCTTACCGGAACCAATAATCCTGTTTACAGCTCTGTAGATGACAGCACCCTTATCTCCCAATTTAGATCAGAAAAACCTTTGCCAGCGACTGAGACTAATCACCGCAGACAGGAGCAGATTACAACAATTAATCAAGATCTGGAGAAGGTTCGAATCTGGGGCGAGCGGAATTGGGTCCAGTTAAATGCAGCAAATCCCCAAGCAACCACGTTCACCAAGAAAGCCAATACGGCGGGCCCTGATATCATTATGGCAGGATCGATCATTCCTTCATCCTCGCCAATCGGACTACTGGGTGTCTCGGTCAACAGCAATATGTCTTGGCATAACCACGTTGCTAACATCGCAAAATCAGCCTCGCAGAAGCTTGGTGCGCTATTTCGCAACAAAAAACTGTATACACCGCAGCAGCTGCTCTTGCTCTACAAAGCCCAAATAACACCGTGCTTAGAACATTGCTCACACATCTGGGGCGCCGCCGCACCAAGCACAATCTAAAGCTGCTGGATTCCATTCACAAGAGAGTTGTGCGTCTTGTCGGCGACCCGGAGTTGACCCGGGATCTGGATAGTCTGGAACACCGCAGATATGTGACCAAGATATCCCTGCTTTATAGATATTTTTACAGCAGATGTTCCCAGGATTTGGCCCGCATCATCCCGCTCCCAGCAACGCCTGTCAGACAGTCACGACATGCGGCAAGAGCGCACCCGTTCTTTGTACAACTGGAAACATCTAGAATGTCGCTTTACAGGGGCTCCTTGGTCTGGCGTACTGCGTTACTGTGGAACTCACTCTCAGGACATCTGTTGCCCCCTAATTATAATCTACAACTAATCAAGAACCGTGTCAATAACATGCCAGATGATCTCTCTTTAGTGTTTATGCAACTGCCATAATAGTATATTATGATATAAGTGTATAAGAGGGCCTTTAAAGCACGCGCGAGCATATTTCAAAACACGACGCGCAGCGGAGTGTTTTGTAAGTCGCAAGGGCTTTAAAGGCATCTTATACACGTATATCGTACGCTATTTTTTATTACGAATGCATCATAATCTCAAAAATGTTTTAAATATTAAACTTAAGGGATATATTGACGAATATATTAATCTGTCACATTTGACATAATCAGATGTTTCTATAGCAACCTTTAAAAAAAGTAGGCGCATCATAAACATCATTTTAAGCACGCTGCAGCGTGCGATAATCGTTAATTATGATGCATGCGTAATAAAAAAAAATAAACAAATAAAAACATTTAGTATGTTTGAGAGGATGACAACCCTCACCTAAGTTCGTCTAGAAAGAAACCAAAAAGAAGGAAAACAAGATAGAACAAAAAATTAAAAATACATAGCCATGGAGCTTGTCGACATGGATTATTTTAAAATCAGCATATATGATCTCTTTAAGTCTGCTGCTTGTGGCTCGAGGGGATTTAGAACCATGAGCAATATGGATATTCTGTTAAAAGAAACACGCAAAAATGCATCTTTAAATTGGCACAAAATATCGTGTCACATATTGGGCATGTATCGTTAGATTACGAGATCGACAGGAACATAGATACCTTTAGAGTAATTGTCCACCTTGCGTTTTTATATTGTTAAGTGATCGCTGTCACGAACCCTGTGCTTTCTAGCGGATAGAAATAACCAGAAATATTATTTTCCTTTAATAAAACAATGACAGAACAATGCACTCTCAAAAGCCTATTCAACATTCTCCGAGAATAACTCTGAACAAGTAATACGTTTAATCAGCGATTACTTCACCAATAAAAATCACAAGCTCAACTACACGAGGGAACCGGACTAAAGATGGCAATTTTCGTTCAACGTTAATGATAGTGAACAGGTAAATTGATTTTTATGCTTTTGCTTCTTTCGGTGATTGATCAATTGGTCTCACTGGGGCAATAATCAATAAACATTCCGCGTATTTCACGATTGGTATTTACTTTTAATCATAGGGGATGGTTCGGAAAAATCTTTCGGATTTTACCTTCTCAAATTCCATAATTGCGGGGAACGATCACATAACCTTTGGCTGATTTGATTTGTGAATATGAGTGGGTCGGCAATTGTGATTGATTTAATCGGTTTGCGAGTCCATAAATGTAATATAATACGTAAGTGAAGCTCCAAAGGGTATGTTCAACATCACGAAAGTCGTCTATGTATTAGTTTACTCCACTGCTAGTAGGAAAATATATATATATATATTTTCCTTTAATCTGTTTCAAGATATAAATATTCCACCTGCGACAAAATAAAAGGAATATTTTTAACCAGAAACCATGACTAACCGCTCCTTCTCAACCGAAATGGTAGAAAAGCGAGCAGAGGTCCTCGATCTTTCTCCAAGCAGACTAATATTTCTCCACGGATTAAATTAAATCAAAAACAGCTCCTCGAGAGCCGGCTGTTTGCCGCGAGTCCGCAAATATAATATAATAACTCTCTGCGGCGTTCAAGATGGCGGCTGCAAACACTTTCCTTTGCTTGAGCGCCCGACCCGATTACACTAAATTGAAATGCACCGATATTTATATTTATTGCACCCGTTTCATCTTTTCTTTAATCATTTTAATATACCACCGTTTTAATCGCTTTAAAAATGCACTTCGGTCGCCAGTGGCGTCGTCAGTATTATCTAATTTAGAGATTGATAGAGATACAGCCACAACTTCTTGTGAAAAGAATTAACGGAACAACACATTTACTTTTTTGTTTCAGTTAACTGTGTGGTGGTAGTAGGGGTTTTCTGGTTGGATGTTTCATTTTATGAAAAATAAATCGACTAAGAATTTTCAGTTTTACTGGATGAAGAATATTAGTGCCGATTTATTGGGAGAGCATCGTTCCACGATAAGTCGCTGAATGAAACTTATTCATGAAGATCAGAGCGAAAACGGTGCATTAATGACAGAGATGAACATTTCCTTAAGACAATACGCTTTAAGAAAGACGACAGCCAATGCGGTCTTTAAGCAAGAGCCCACCAGGCCCCGGCCCGGAGTCTCTCGATCTTCTGAAAATTGTTAGATTTTTTTAAATTTAAACCGATTTCCAAAAATTTGTGTTATGCAAGGCAACAGACCTAAATGTTAAATTTCCGAAAGAAGGCGAACATAAACATCAAGTATATATCATCAAAGTTGAGGAGAACTAAAAGCGAACTAAGAAGTAGAATGCTGCAACAAAAACTTGACAAGTCAACACTTTTATGCAATGAAAGGGATGTTCTTCAAAAAAACGATTTTCGAGAAATAGTAAATGATTTTGTAACAAAAAAACTAGGAAAAACCCGTTTTTAACCTATTTTGATAATTTATCTTGTAGTTCCTATCTTACGTTTTAAGCAAATATAAATAATATATTTTATAAACAATTAAACATGCAAGGAAGCCATGTAAAAAACTATTGAACGCGCCCCTTCCTCCACCAATATTTTTCCAAAAGGGGCCCGCTTAACTTCTGTGCCCTGGGCCCAATAACACCTAAAAACAGCCATGAAATCATCCACTAGGTTGCGAACGAAACCAAACCGAACTAGACAGGAGAAGACTAGCCATTGCCCCTGCATACCAGAAAGAATAGAGTTGCCAGGTTGCCTCTTGCAATCATAGAAATTGACTTGTGAATAATTGGGAACAAGTTTTATTGACAGATGAGACGAAGGTTAGCCTAAAATATTCGATGGTCGTGAACGAGTCTGGCGAAGCTCTGGAAAGAGGTTTAGTAGATGTAATATCTATTTAGGAATCCCGTAATTATTTCCTTTCGAACATTGTAGTAAAATATGCCATGCCTTTTGGAAATATGGGATACCATTTTTTTATTTATGCAAGCATCATACGTGGCTGAAAAAATATCATATTATTGTAAACTCCTAAGTAAATATTACCCTGTCCTAAGTTTGAGCTTGAACTCGGAAAAAATTATGTAAACATTCAAAACAAATTATAAACAACGCAAGCGGTCAACGCAAGCGACTATAAACCTTAAACATGCCACGATCAGCAAATTTTATTATATAAATAATCAAGCGAACCATCAGTTCAGCAGACTTTGTCTCCCACCCAAACCAGTTCCTTGCAAGCACACATGTGCATAATTTCGGTCTCCCATCCATAGTAGTAAAGTCAAATCATCGATAAATTTGTCAAAATTAACCATAAATAAAACACAACTCTTTAAAAACAATATTATAAAACATTGACCAAAGACCTATAAACAATTCAAAAGTATACCTCAATCGAAAAGACATGCGCACCTTAGTAAACGGGTACAGTGTAAATTTATCAAGCATTTGACCAATAGACATTGCTATTTACCATGCTGATAAATAACCATCTCAATCCAATGAAGGAAGAGGAAGGAGGAGGGAGATCTTTGGCACGTAGCCCACCCACATACTAATTCAGCGAGGGCACAGAAGTCCACGGCTAGGTTTTTCTTACATCCTCAAAAGTACACCTCCCTTATCTTAGCCAACGCTGGACAGTCCGCAGGAACATCAGTGGATGATTTCTCGTGCTCCAAGCATCACCTGTAGTATTCCAGATCTTCTACGATCCGCAGCAGATGCCCTGTGAGAAGCCCTCTCACAAGCGTCATGTCTTCCCTTTTTAGAGCCAGAAACTCTCATACTAAAATGCGCCAAGAACAGCTCAGCCTGCCTCATTCTTGGAGTAGTCCGTCATAGAGATCTTTGGCCAGCACATTCATAACTTTCATTGGGATGGCTGTAAATTATCCTAAGGAATGACATGAATGTGTGGAATGAAGGACATTCTAGTGTCCTGGAGCCAAAAAAAGACTATCCCTATTATGCCTGACCAAGGCTCTCAAGACGTCCATACCCTCCCCCCCCACCCCACCAGCGCAAATATGTACAAGTAGATGCAGATATTATTTCCTCTAAAACTCTAAAGACTATTAACAGGTTCTAATATCCAGATTTGAGGATCGGCTACATAGGTTTGCATAAGTACCAAGGCAAAAAAAAAAGTCTCGTCCCTATGGTTCTGTCATAAACACCCACTCCAGCACTACTATCCGTTTTGGAGCAGTTTGTGTTCCAGACGATCCCATTAACCGGACGTGGATTGCGATCTGTCAACAAACACGCATCCCTATGGGGAATGCGAAACTTGTGGAGTCTACTAGATCTGAAAGTGGGAACAATATTGTCCGCCCTCATTAAGATTTCCGGACATTCATTCTCCAGACCCAAACCTCAAGGGCTCATACTCCAGGAAAAAGTGGAAGGGCGTCAAAACAACGAGTCTCTTAAGAGCCCTGATGGGTGTCAGCACCTGTAATGTATATAGGACACTTAATTGAAACGCGAGTTAAAATATACTTGCACCTGGAATAAGTAGTTAATACCGAAGGCGAAAATATTCCGCAGAAACCCTTCCGAAATATCTTGAGTAGCTTTTCTAGGCGCATAAATGCGATAATCTGGAATAGAGAAGCAAAACACGATATCAGTATCACAGAAAAACCATTAATTAACATATTTAAACAATTAGTTATTTCTTTATCGGTTCTCGGGAATAATTTATTGTTACTTATATATCAATCAGGCAAATATAATGGCAGTGATGTGGC
Source organism: Pissodes strobi (assembly GCA_016904865.1). Taxonomy (NCBI): domain Eukaryota; kingdom Metazoa; phylum Arthropoda; class Insecta; order Coleoptera; family Curculionidae; genus Pissodes; species Pissodes strobi. The sequence continues at coordinate 662,123 of MU182094.1, forward strand.
TCTTCATAAGGCCACATTGGGGCTTTGGACCATAATATGGTGTACCAGATTCTTCTTTCGCAAGGCAGTCTGCTTTTTCGTTGCCCTCTATACCTCTATGGCCAGGAACCCACATTAAAGTTATCCAGTTGCGTGTTGCTAATTGTTTTAGGGTTTGCTTACATTCCCATACTAGCTTTGATATGCACTTGAAAGCTTTTAGAGCGCCTGGCGGTCTGAGAATATGTAAATCTGCTTTCTGTGAAGTCCTTGTGTGAGGCACTCTTGTGCACATATATTTATGGCAAGCACTTCCGTTTGGAAGATGGTTGTATATTTACCTAGCGGTTTGAAAAGCTTACAGTTTGGACCTGAAATGCCCAATACTGCTCCTTTCGCTAGTTTTGAACCATCTATGTACCACAGCGATGCGTTATCAGCCTGACTAGTTTTTACTCTCCCACGATTGGCGGTCATCAATAACCACTGCGAATGGGATGCCTAGGTCCAATATGACCGTCATTTGGTCACTTGGTTTGCTGGCATTTTCCAGTTTTATTTCTTCAAAGGTGTGCAGGTGAGCAGTCAAATCTCTAGGCTTGAATTTGCCTATTTGGAATAGCCTGTGAGCACTGATAATCGCCACCCTCTTCACACTGAGATGAAGAGGAGGCATGTTCGGCAGTACCTCTAAGGCTGCGGTAGGGCACGTTGACATTGCCCCTGTTGTTCCCGGGCATATCAGCCTTTGCACTTTATTAAGTTTGGTCCGAGCGGTGACCTGCTGGGTTTTTTCGCCACCATACCAGCGAGGCATAGGCGACTGTGGGCTATATTATTGTTTGGTAGATCCAATATACCATTGGCTTTAGGCCCCATGTCTTGCCAACTAGTTTGCGGCATATCCAGATTGTCGCAGTGGCTTAAGAGATGGTGTTTTCCAGATGCTTGTTCCAGGTAAGTTTACGGTCCAGTGTGAGCCCTAAATATTTTATCTCGGTGGAAAAAGTTAACTGTGTTCCGTGTAGGATGGGCGCTCTTATTTCTAGCTTCCTTCTTTTTGTAAACGAGAAAAGAATGGCTTTCCTAAGATCTAGGAAGAGTCCCTCCCCGTCGCTCCAATTCTTGATGAAGTTTAAGGCATTTTGCATGCGGTTAGAAATTACGGCTTCATGTTTGCCCTTTATTATTATTACTAGGTCGTCTGCGTAGCCTAGAACTATAAATCCAGCTCTCTCTGGTAAGGATTTTATCCACTACTAGTATCCACAGTAGGGGGGACAGAACACCTCCTTGAGGGCACCCTTTCACTGTGCTGACGGTTGTTGACGCTCCGTATATTTCTGCTGTTACGAAGCGGTGCTTTACCATTGTTTCTGTCCATCTTATGATTGGGAGCTCAACTTCCCACTCTTGAGGTGCTCTTCTGATGGACTGATGTGAGATATTATCAAATGCTCCCTCTATGTCAATGAACGCAGCAAGAGCAATTCATTTGCGTTCAATTATCTTTTCTATGTCTTTAGACAGTGCAGTGCACTTAATGTGGATTTGCCTGCCTGGTAGGCGAACTGCCTAGGATGGAGCGGTGTTCTCGATACAGTTGCGCTTCTTATCTATTGATCGATTGCTTTCTCCATTGTTTTGAGGAGGAAGGAGGTTAGGCTGATGGGACGGTATGATTTTGCTTCGTCCTCCGGGCGTCGGCCGGTCCTAGGTATAAATATCACATTTGCCTCCCTCCAAGCTAGTGGTATATGTCCTAGGATAAGGCTGAAGATTTTCTGTAGGCGTAACTTCAGGATCTGATACCCTTTCTGAAGTAGGGCAGGGAAGATCCCGTCTTTGCAGGGGGTTTTGTAGGGCTTAAAGCTATTGATTGCCCATTTTGTTCTATTGTTAGTGAAGATTTTCCTGCCAGTTTTTTGTACCTCCCCGATGAAGCGGATATGAAAATTGTCATAATTTGAAAGTGATTAACGACAGCGAGATGAAAATGGCTATAAGACGTTTTACTTATTGCTCAGTATGATTGACGGAATCTACAGTCGACTTAATCATAAAATTTAATGTATGCTAAAAATATCTAACAGTAAAGCTCATGCCTATCAGATTTTCAAAAAACATTTATACAGTGCTTATCACCTCCAAGACAATACTCTGTTCAAAATCAAAATCCTCAAAAATAATGGGTTGGGTAATTTGGGTTTTTCTTTTCATGTGTGACGAAAATATGAATGATGGATAGTAGAGTAGTAATGAGAAATTTTCGGGCTGTTATCCGCCAAGTCCTATATTTCCGGGACCGATTGTGAGAGGCTCTCGACATCGATTCGTATATGTCAAGATGTTAACGCAATTCCCTTCTTAAATGACTGACGTTATTGTTGCTTAAGTTAAATTGGATTGAACATACCTAAAACGTATCCTAGAGAAGTTCGGTTGAACACAGGACCGTATTTATTTTAATAAGCTCGTCATTGCATTGCCTTATTACAAAAGAATCCGATACCATCAAGTAATTTAAGTAAACCAGGAATATTTCATACAAATAACACTTTTTGTTGCTTTACATTTGTGTTGACAAGCAAAATAGCCTGATGCTTTTTATATGGTACACACTGAAAACATAAAATTAATAAAACTATAGCAAAGAATTAAAAACGACTCACGTATCTAGATGCATAAATTACATACAATGTCGCATCCACATTTAGTAATTAAATTACGAAATCCAATTCACTTAACTAATCCGAACTTTAATAAATCAAATTAAATATTTAACAGATATTTATGCCGCATCTATTTATTTAAGGGCTCAGCACTTGCATTAATTCTCGGAAAATATTAAGTAAAAATAACCGTTTTTACGCTTTTATTAATTAAAAGCATTAATTTTTGTATATAAACATGGAGTTTTTCTATGGATTTTCAGTGTCGTAAGAAGCTTAGTTAATCAAAACCTCGTAACATTTCATTTTATTATTATGACAAATAAAATTGGGAAATTTCATTATTAACATACCAGGGGAACTAGAAACTATATACCTAGATAGGATAAGAAAAATTCACAAAAAAGTTAAGATAATTTTTTAAGAACCGATCATTTTTCGCATTTTAGACATTCTTTGCCACGAATCTTGATCTGTGAATCTAGATCAACGTCGTCATAAAAGTCTGAATGAAACAAAACTACCTGAATGTCTCAGGAAAGGGGATGGAAGTTATACTTCCTCTCAAGAAGACACTGCCAAACTTTTTCTGGAAACACATTTTCCTGACTGTAACATCTAAGAAGTGACATGGCCAGAGAACAACCAATATATCCCAACCAGAGACGATTGGAAGTTATCGAACAAGGTCATCATTAAAGAAAAGCTGCAGTGGGCTATCAAATCATAGCCCTTTAAGTTTCCGGGCCGCACGGAATAGTTACAGCTCTGCTTCAATGGAGAATCAGGGCTCTGGGTGATCATTTGGAAATGCTATTTAAAGCTTGCCTTTGTATACGTACCCAAAGCTTGGAGAAATGTAAGAGTTATCTTTATACCCAAACCAGGAAAAAGGGACTACTCTGTACCAAAATCATACAGGCCGATCAGCCTAACCTCATTTTTTTGAAAAACGCTAGAAAGGCTGTGTGATAGATACATTATATGAGATATCCTACCATATCATGATATCCATCCAAACCAACAAGCATATCATGCTGGAAAATCTACAGAAACAGCACTTCACTGCGTAGTTCAAACAATTGAAGAAGCTTTGCACCGATAAGAATGCGCTCTCGGAGCGTTTCTCAACATTGAAGAAGCTTTTGATAAGGCTACTTTTAACAGCGTAAATATCGCATTAACAAACCATAGAGTTCACCCCACCATGAGAGGCTGGATCGGCAATATGCTGAAACTTAGAAGAGTAAACCTAACTATAGGTAACAAAACTGTCACAGCACTCGTAACGAGAGAATGTCCCCAAGGTGGAGTGTCCCCGTTACTCTGGAATGTGATCGTAAACAACCTAATACGCTGATGACGTAACAATCATTATTGTGGGCAAATTCGAAGGGGTTCTGTCAGAGTTAATGAACAGAGCTTTCAAAATAGTAGAGAGATGGTGCAACCCAAACTTACTTTCGATCAATCCCAACAAAACAGAACTTGTGCTATTTACAAGAAGGAGGAAATTGAAATTTAATCCACCCTCTTTGTTCGGGCCACAACTTAAGCAACCAAAAGAAGTAAATATCGAGGAATCATCCTAGACAAGGAGCTTAACTGGCAGCGCCACCTAGATCTTAAGTATGAGAAAGCTGTCCTACCAGTGTAGGAAAGCGATAGGGTCAACATGGGGACTGTCACCTAAAATCACCTACTGGATATACACAGCTGTCATCATCAGGCCTATGTTTGCATATGGCGCACTAGTTTGGTGGCCACGATCAGGAAAAATAACAGCTCAAGCCAACATGTCCCGCCTCCAAAATTTAACATGCACAGCTATCACTGGAGCAATGAAAACCACTCCCACCAAGGCAGTGAAAGTACTTTTAAACCTGCCTTCGTTAGATATTTTCGTGAGAAACGAAGCACAGGTAACCGCAGTACGCTTGAACTCCGCGGGTAAGGGGAGAGGAAAAAGCTGGGGATCTCGACACGCAACAACTCTAAACATACCACATACAACCAGCTATGAGAGTGAGCACAGACCATGTGGTCAGAAACTATATTTTCGATAAACGGTTCAAAATCGAACTAGACTCAATAAATGATCTGTCACAAACTTATGACATCCACATTTACACGGACGGATCAAAAAGAACATCAGGAGCTGGCGCAGGTGTTTACCCGAGCTCGACATACAAATGCAGATATCACTACGTAATCTCAGCACCATATTCCAAGCTGAACTGTGTGGCTTAACGATGAGTGCTGGAAAAGTGACGGCGAAGCAAATCACAAACAAAGTTATACTGTTCGTCACGGACAGCAAGACAGTTGTACAAACACTCAATAAAATGGAGACCAGAAGCTTGATGGTTAAGGAGTGCATAAAATCAATAAACCAAATATCTACAGAAAACAGAGTCACTATCGCCTGGAAAAAAAGGACAACGGAGACCTTGGTAATGAAAGAACACACTCTTGTCAAGAAAGCGTCTCGTAAAAAAAACAATTGGTGCAGAACCAATACTACCAATCACCATGGACACTGTTCGCGAACAAATTAAAAAAAAAAGCAATTCGTGAATGGAGCACCAGGTGGAAAACGACAGAAGGGCTTCAAAATTCAAAAATCACATGTCCGCTATTAAGTTAGATAAATGGAGAACACTTCGGGAAAAATCTATGGCATAATAAATAGTTGCAGTAGCTGGATCACGACAGTTTGGTATCAATGTCTAAATAGGTCTGACACGTATGGTTCTCTTCTCCCCAGGTTGCGCAGTAAAATTCTAAGTGAATTTTCTCAAAACATTTTTTGGTCGAAGTTCAAATCTTCTCCCCCTCTATCAGCTCTGAAGTTTTCTCTATTTTTATTTATTTGGTAGATAAATTCTTCAACTTTTAATAAGCCAGAGTGTAATGTTTTAGTTCCACTTTTACCACAAGTAATTTGTTTAAATTGTTAGTCGTAAACCTTGGCCACACCACTTTACAGTTAGTTTATTTATGTTATATAATATGTTATATTACATTGTCTTTATTTCTTCAGTTGAAACGTTCATTATTAATTCTTCAGCGAGACTGTTTAAACCCTTCAAATATTATTACTTTGTGTAACCACCATCATATCGGAGTCTATACAGCTGATAACCCAGTCTCTTCAGTTCTCATGGGCAATTAGTGGAATCGTTTCTGACAGAGACCGAGGGTTCCGTTTCATTATTGAAATAATTTTTATATTCAATGCAGTAAGGTGAACGTTCACATTAGAATCCTGTAGGCCCCTCCTGAGCAGAATCAATATGTATCAGGTTTGTTTCACATCCCAACAAAATAAGAAAATCGTAATTTGACATGCGGTGGCATCACTGTCTTGTTCCCCTTCTGATGAATTTTCGATCAACAAGGGCTACAAGTTCTCGCCAGTCAAGTTCGAAAATAAGAAAGTATTCTTTAAAAGAAGAGGTAAAATTGAATAGTCAGCACGATCACCAGATCTAACCTCTCTCGATTTTTTTTATCTAAAGGGCGGTACTTAAAAATATTGTCTACAAGCCTTGGAAGGCTTAAACGAGAGAATCGAATAATCTACAACAGCGGTTCTCATATCGTATCGAAACCCAAATTAACCAACTGGCTATTTTCAGTCTCTACTATTAGCATAATACCTGACAGGGAGCTACCGTGTTAGTTAAACTTAATTGCTTCATATGGTTCAAAGTTTTTAAAAGGTTCTCAGTCATCGACTATACAAGTTGCGCCATATCTATGAAGATTATTGAAGAATATTTGGTTTTAACCAGAGCCATAAAACAAAAAAAAAACCTACGAAATTATGTCATCACTTATTGGCCCATATTGAAGTAGCGTTATTTCTTTAAATTCAATGTCTCTTTGAAGCTTACCGGGATCGATTAAATAATTAATATGATATAAGCTGGCATATAAGTTTCGATATCTTTTTATATAACCAAGTATCGACCGATACACTCATTATCCATCGGTCTATTTCTAATACAAATATTGTTAACAAATTTAGGATCGGTCTACGCCACTAAGAATGCACACCGATAAAAACAATAAGACGTCTATTGACAAATACTTAATAAATTTACAATTATAATGCGCATGTCTTTTCGTTTGAGGTATATTTGAATTAATTATGAATCTTCGTAACTGCTTATAATAAAGAGTTTAATAGTTAAGCAGTGTCTTATTTATGAATAGCGAGTTTGGCTTAGATATTGGTTCATCGTCTCGACTAGTTTAATTTCAATATCACTTAGACTTAGAGATTTGGTAGATTTAAATCTATAAGTTCGACTTTAGTACTTGGAAAGGAGCAGGCATGGGGCCGTCGCAAATTTACTTCCATATAGGTACTGGGGCAGAAGCTTAGGCTTGGAGGACTTAACCAGAGATGCCAAATAAGGTTCGGGTTACGGGTTTAGGACATCCAGAGGACATCGCAATCCGCATAAGTCTTGTATGTTTACATCCCATTTTTTAAGTGTAAGTTGGGACATGGTGATAATTATTTAGTAATACCATATTTTCTGAATAAATGTTATAGAACTTCGTAAGTATGAGCCTGTAATTTATGTGCAATACATGTTTTTATATAAGCAATATACAACTTAATGGTGCCAAATTTTTAGGTGGAATTCCTAGTTTTAATGATGATATCGATGGTAAAGTCATGGTTCTTAGCTAGTTTTGTGATGGGTTGATGATATTCGAACCAAATGATTTTTTACGATAAGCTTATAGGAAGATATCAGCCAGTACTTAAATTCTTTAAAAGATATGAAAATCAACTCTAACTTTACCTCTTAGACAGTGGTATCGAATGAGTGTTAGATAAATAAATCACTGTAATTCGGAGACAAAATTACAGTCAATGCTATCAGTTCTAAAGCCTCCTCTCGAGAGCAACAGTATCTCATTCCTTAATTCGAAATTTGAAGAAAAATTATCAGAATGAGTATTTGCAATGGTCGTCAACTTAAGGATACTGCAGTTATTACAGGAAAGGAAATGTCTTTTGTTTTATAACAATTTTTATTAAATTTTATATTAAACATTTGATATTTACTTCTTCAACCGCGAAAAAGTGAACCTCTTGTTGGCCTAAAAATATAGAGGGAAATCCAAATACTCTCAGCACATAGTACTAAGCCGAACAGTAAACGGATCGATGTGGCAACACGGCAATAGCCGCTTTGTGAAGATCGGCTCAGGACACAACGATTCGGCAGGATTAAGGGAGACCTAGAACTGTTTGACGTTGATATTATCGAGTAACCGTTTTTCATATAACGGCTCCGCTAAGCTCTCTTTATTGGTCGACATAAACGCACAGCCAGATCAAAAAGAGGAAATATTACCGCTGTTTTGTTTAATATTCCTGTTTACATTTTATATTCTCGGCCCTTCTTGGTAAGATAAAACCATAAACGATCTCAGAGGCTTGATTAATTTTCTATTTTTAATCTATTCAGTATTTTCTTAACTAATAATGCGCAATAAATAACAACGTTCCCGTATACTAAAGTCATATTTTGGCTCGGTGAAAGAGCTTTTGGCCACTTGGTATATAAGCTGCAAAATGTAACATAAACATTAATTAATAAGCCTTAAGGTATTGAATCCAACGAGTCGCTAAGGGCGATAGCACTTAAAACATCATACGTACCCTACATGCGAATTATAGAGAACTAAATCAATTTGAAATGGAACAACTTAACCTGCATTTAACTCCATAATCACAAGGAAAATGGTGTAATTTAGTTTCTGCGACGAGGAAATGTAATACTGCATTAGCGGCAAGAAATAAGAAATGAAAAACATAGAAAAAATGAACAGTTAGGAGTTGTTGAATATGCAACAATATATATAGCCGCTGGTAATTGATGAGGAGGACTATTATCGAGTTGTCACTAATAGGCCATAAAAACACGAATGGTAGTTGGTATTGGATGATTTTTTATGCGAAATAAAAATAATACACCTAAAGGAGTACGTCTCGACTTCTAGACATTGCCACGCTCTTTATCAGCTTTTAACTTTATTTGTTTATCTTCACCTCAGATTAGCAGAAACTGAGAGTGGATGAAGTTAAGTTAACAAAATTTATAATTAAAGATGCATAAGCCAGAACTATCTTCTAAGTGTGCAAATATTGGTGGGTAAGGGGGATAATTTATTTAAAGGCGGCACCAACTTGTAGTGGTCACAAGTCAGAAAATCCTCTAAGCTGTAATACGGACAAAAAATATAAGAGCAAAGCCAGAAGTTAAATCAATTCAAACCAGATTGAGCTCAATTAATGGAACTCAACAATACTTACTAATTACTTCACTTTTGGAACACTAGTACTAAAAGATAATGAATAAAGCAGATAGATAGGTGATCGGGTTAGTATAATAATACTATAATAAGATGGTTCGTTTGTTTTGCTACAAAATTTGACTTTAAATTAATTGAAATAAAAAAAATTGTCCTATGGTAACCATCGTCCTTCAAATTATGCCATTATGCTTTATTGTAGCGACTATGTTTAGAAAAGAGATGGATTGGATTACTTGTAAATACCTGAAATATTTTACTTCACATGAGAAACTAGCAACCATCACAAAATATCGACGCATAAAAAAAACAAAAAGGCAACTCACCTGCGACGAAGACAGTGAAAAATTCCAGTTACGAAGTGGCACCAAACAAATAATACACTAAAAGTAATAACTAGGGTTGAAAATAGGTTGGGTAGAAGAAGGTATTTCAAAAGCTGTTCTAGCGTCACACCACTCACTGCCAATCACGATGAAGAGAGTAGAAAGTTAGCTACGCGCAAGCTCAATACACCATTCCTTTCCAGACTTTAAACTAGACAATCCCCTACAAGCTACATGTTACATGTCACACACAACACACAGACAAGGCTTTCTTATCATTAAAGTTTTTTAGCTGACAAATCCCACCCAATAAAAATAAACACACTGGCCAAAAAATAATTGGTACTTAATTAGTTTCTATTATTTCACTAAAACGTGCATTCCAATTAGCCCCTATACTAACTACGTGCCAATACTCCGCGCAACTCGCAGAACGCGGATTCGACACGGCTATCCAGGAAGTACGGAGGAACAGGTTGTTGTTCCAACAATCTGTTCCTCTGAGCAATGACGACACCCAAGAACCTAAACCACTCACGCTTAGGCATGCTCTATACTTGTAACCTCTAATATGAATCAACAAGTAGTTCCAGAAACAAATATTTATTTTCTTCAAACGTCAGTAAATCCGTCATTACTCGACTGTGTAGGCGGCCGTGAAGTTTCGTTTTTCCTCCGCCGGAGCTTTACTTTTCACTTTTCCGCCGGCGGAGGTAAAAGTGTTGTCATAGCAACATAGATACAATACAAACAGACAACAAAATAAGCGTCAACAACTCTAGATTTATTAAACTACAATTTGTATTTATCACTCAATTAGTGACTGCATTTCTAAAAATCACTAATTTAGGAACAAATTGGTTATTATTTAATCGAACTTACTCAATAACTGCTTATCAATACGGAATTAAAACGCAATCGGAGACGCAATCTTAAAAAAATAATTATTGTTGACAGTGTCCACTGACAGCTTTATGTTACATTACTATAGCAACAACCTGTGCCTATTCACGACACCGGTCTAAGCCGCCTTGCGAACCCACTTATCTTTAATAATAATTAGATATTATTACTATTCAACAGAGATGTTTTTGCATTAATTTGTCGACATTTGAAGAAAAAACAGCATATTTTATTTGGAGGAAAAGTTACTTTTCATGACTTGCTCTCTGTTACCAGCCTCACTCCGTTCGGCTGTTAAACACGAGCGCGCCATGAAAAGTATCACTTTTCCTCCATATAAAATAATATACTATTAACACCGCAGTTCGGAATGTCACTCGAGCTGATAGGCGAATATTACTAATAAAACGCGGCTTGATTGTCATAATTCCTGAAATGTCTGTCACAAAAGAAATTATTAAAAATGAATGCGATATTATAAGAAATCTATTTAGAACCGAAATAATACGGAATTTTAAGATGATATAGGCCCACAAATAACTTACACCATAAAGTAACAATTACAAGGTAAGGTAAGGTTAATTGTCCCAAATTGGCATATTGTCAGTTTACGCCTTTAAAGCTCAAGCTCAACTTAAGGAAGCTAAATGGAGAAAGCTTTGAAACACTAAGTGAACTCAAGCTAATATGAACAAAGGAAATCAAGAACAGATCATCTAGAAATTTGAGCAGTAAAGTACACTTGCCAACAGAAAAAAATTACCGAATGCATTAAAATTAGAATTTACTACACCCATAAAAAGTACGTATTTTGTAAAATTAAGGACTTATGAGACACTACTACTATATCGGCCTTTATAGCGTCCTACGCCTTCCGATTCCAAGTTTCCAGCCTCTTCGGTCTTCCCAGTCCCCTGATCGTAGATTTCGCCCTTTTCCTCCCATCCATGTTTTCTTGGTTCAGCTCTTTTTTTTTCGTTGGCACCCATTTCATTATTTGTCTAGGCGTACGTTCTTCGTCCATTCTTTCGACGTGTTCATACCATCTTAGTTTTCGTTTCGTGTATTTCCTCTATAATGGTTGTTTGCACCTTTACTATTCCTCTTATGTGTTCGTTCCTAATTTGTTCGAGCCTCGACTTGCCAGCAATCCATTTCTAATGCTAATAGCCGACGTTTCAGGGCTTTGTTTCTCTGCCATGTTTCGGATTCATGTAGGGTTATGCGCAAGAACACTGCATTCTACAGGAGGTGTTTTCGTCCGCGAAATATGTATTTGGACCAAAGAATGAAGTTTAGACAGCCGATTACAAGTTTCCCCTTCATAATTCGATGATCAATTTCTTTTTCTGCTCCTCCTTTTCCATCAATTTTTGTCCCTAGGTAGATATATTCATTACAAGCATATATGGTCTCTTGTTGATCAAATTTGAGAACCTACATTTTGTCTCCAACAACTCGAAGACACTGAGTTTTTGTTTTATTTTATTCCTCGTAGTGTTTAAATAGTCCTCGAGTCATAAAATCTAGATCTTCCTTATACTGCGCAATAACCACCTGACCGTCTGCAAAGTGAAGGGTATATAGGGTTGTGCCTTCATCAGTTCTTTTGCCCATTCCACTGCATGATCTCCGCCAGCTCTTCAATACTTCGTTTAAATATATTTTAAAAAGTATGTGGGAGAGGCAGCATGCCTATCTCAGACCATTAACTGCGAAGCTATCTGACGGAGTAGTTCATATCTTAACTCTTGATGTTGAGTGTTCATACAGTTGTTGGATAGCTCTTATTGCAGTGTTATTTATCGGGGATTTTTCTAGGATTTCCCAAAGTTTTTGTGTCGGTACAGTCTCGTAGACCCTTGTTAAGCCCAAGAATAGTAGGTGTACTTCACGGTTCCTTGCTATCATATTTTCATTAAGCTGCACCATCGTGAAAACATCGTCGATACACGATCTGCCAGCGTGAAACCCTGTCTGTTTTTCGATCTCTAAGGTGTCCATACTCTTCCTCTATTACATTCTTCAATGTCTTTCTACACAAACGGCTCATGGTGCCACATTTATCCCTTGGATCATTCTTATGAATTGCCAGGCTTGTTTCCAGCTACTTGGTATTTTCCCCATTTATGTTTCTGGTGAACAAGTCTCTGATGTGTGTGATTAGTTTTGTGGTTCCATTTATTAGCAGCTCTGCAGGCAACCCCTCCGGTCTGGGTGCTTTTTCATTTTTCAAGGATTTAATGGCTTTGTTTATCCTGGATTCGTTGACGTCTATCCATGTACTTGGTATCGACTTGGTGACTTAATCAAGTATTTTTCTCTATCTTCAGTAAGTTCCTTAGTGTAATGTTTTTGCCACTCGTCCAGCTGGATAGGTTGAATATTGACTTTATTTGTAGTGTTTGTTCTTAATTAGCTTCCACGGTTTTGAGGATCTTTTGCCGCCTATATGCGAGTTTACTTCTCTTAGTTTTCTTTCCCATGTTTCATTTTTGTTTTCACTAATCATTTTTTTTAATTGTGTTTGTTCCCTTTCATCCTTGTTGGTCATCTATTTTTTGTATGCTTGTTGTTTTTTATTTCTTTGTTCCTCTAGCCCTTTGGTCCATGTGGTGTGTGCGTTTTTCGTAGGAATTTATTTACTTGTCTCTCCTAGAGCTTCATATACTACTGAGTGAATGGATTCTATTATGTGTGTCTTCAGGTTTACGAGTCAAATTTCATTTTTCAATTTCAAGTCCAGTCTGGTGTGATATAATTTCCTGGTACTATCATCGTAGAGTCCGTTTAAGCTGTATCTGGGTTGTTCTACTCTAACCATCTTTTTCTTCTTTTGGTCTCAATTGTTGATTTGAACGGAATATGGTTTTTTGTTGCCAGGAAGTAGCAGTTAAGGCCTCTGTAAACTCTGGTATCTTGAACTTTCCACTCTGTTTTCTGTTTGATTATAACATAGTCGATGATATATTTTAGACCTCTCGTGTCTTGATATTTGTGGTTATTTTAGCATTTTCAATTCATGTTGTTCGCAGATTTCTATTAGCCTTTCGTTGTTATTTACAACACTCTCGCCATATTTACCGATCACATGACCACTGCCTCTTCTTCCCGTTTGAGCATTAAAGTCTCCCATCAATATTATTTCGCGCTGATTCCCAATTTTGAGCGTGTTTGTCATAGAACTCGTCTTTTTCTGCTTGTTGTAGATCCTTATTTAGACCACACACTGCTATGATTGAGACAAATTAAGTAAAAATCTTGGGCTAAGTTAACCTTGTTTACATGCCTCTTCTCAAAACAAAATAAGAGTCGAAGCTTCTGAAACCAACTTATATTAATTATCTGCTTTTATTTAAGGCAGTCTCATACGTGACCTCTGTCGTCTTTTCCGGAGGGCAATGAAATAATATGATACAGTTAAAAGTCAGATGACTACAAAAATGCGAATGAAAATTACTGGATATTAACCGTAATTAATTGGCTTAATATACTATGTAATGCGACCAATATATCATATCATTCCTATGTGCGCCTTACTTTGAAATTTAATCGATATTTAAACAAATCGCCATGACCAATAATCTGCTCCATTCTTGACAGAATGCTGACTGAAAAATAATTCTAATCAAGTATATTGTCATTTTGTGACCGTTACAACATTGCAGAATCAAATTAAATGTTTGTTACATGTGAAAAAACTTCACAAGATCTGCTCGTAGTCAAGTTCCAATTTGAGACCGGGTAATAATTGTAATATTACATTTAGGCATCCAATTATAATTATGGAAATAACAAGAAGCAAAACATCTTTTATTTGCAAAATAGTCAAGAACAAAAACCTTACTTTAATGCAGTAATTGCAGTATACAATATTGACACAATTATTAACCCATCCTCTTTAACAGGAATAAATTATTATTATTGCTTGGAACCGAAGTTTTTTCAGATACTTTTCTGTCCCTTTTTCTTACTAGAAATAGAACTACCCATGGATCGACGGGGATCAGTTGAGGCCAAAATCCCATGACCTCACATACTGTCCCAAACTGATATACAGCAAATGCACATTTTTCATTAAATCCATGCTTAACAAGTTTGGTATGGATCGTCGACATGATATCGAATGCCATTACATTTTTGATCGAACTGGTGTCTGAACTTGTCAATATTTTGCACTGTCTTTCTTCAGACTTCAAATCGCCATCTTTAAATTGCTTATTTTGTCTTCGAGCTTCTAATTATTTTGTATTAGGCCCAGTTACTTTGTCATGGGCCACAACGTGCATAGAACAGATCTCCATCCATTCAACTCAGGCTTTCAGAATGGAATATAACATTAAGGATATAATATAATTACTTCTCGTCTATATATTCATACCAACCCTTAAATGAATTTAAAATATTTTCCAATATCTCTTTAAGCTGAATGCCAATAAAGTCTATAGAAACAATCAAGTGCAACGTATTATGTAAGTTTAATCCACTCTAAAATATTAATCATAAAATATAGCCTCCAGACAACGGAGGCATAAAACTAGAAGCCCGAACGGTTTCTATCGCATTTTCTACGTACACTATTAATATTTTATCAACAAATTACCTTCCAAACTATTATTTCATTGCATGATTGGTCATGTTCAAGTAAATTAAATTTCCTGAAATTTGTAGACACAACTATTAATTTTTCAGACAGCTGTACCGTCTTGTATATAAATAATGCAGGTATCATGTAGAATATTACTGTAACGTTCCTTGTCTGCTTACAATTATTAAAAATTGATTATGTACACTGAATAGATACGATGGTAATTAATTACTCGCCTTAAACAAGAAATGTTTGCGTTTAGTAAATTTCTGTTTCTTCTACAAGTCGTTATGCAATTGTGTTTTAGTCTTATTTTGTGTGTTTTTATTGCTTTTTTTGCGGTAATTATTTAGTCTTATCTGCCAACTATCTTACTTTATAACACAACAAGCCAAGTGTTAAAAATGTTAAAGGTTCCTGATGCTAACGATTATTTAATAAAATGACCCGAAAGGTGCGGATTCCTCGAATTACCGTTAAAGAAATCCACCTTGCATTTTAGCACCACATAGAGTCATTACGCCAGTATGTAACTACCAATGCGCCACTTAATATTTCACCAGTCATTACCAACACGCTGCCCTATAGACCATAGGGATTTAGTCAATCAATTCTTCTCTATTCTATGGACTATGCAATAAAATACCGGTCTTATTGTCTTCTTCTTTTTGACTAGCAAGATAATTACAAATACGTTGGCCAAATACTGTGAAGTATTTGTTCTGCGTCCAAAGTTGAACATAGACCTCCCCTAAATTATTCCAGTTGTGTCGGTTCTGAGCTTCTTGTAGCCAGTTGCCAGCGATTCTTTTGACATCGTCTGTCCATCGTGTAGGTGGTCTGCCTCTATTCCTTGTGTCAGCTCGTGGTCTCCACTCTATCATTTTTCTGGTCCACCAGCCATCAGTCATTCTGGCCACATGGCCGGCCCAGTTCCACTTAAGTCATGCTATGCGCTCGATAACATCCGTGACGCCTGTCCTTCTTATTTCCTAATTTCTGACTCTATCTCTGAGAGTCAGTCACAGTAGCGACCTTCCCATTCTTCTTTGAGCTACTCTGAGTTTGGTTGCTGTGGCCTGGGTTAAGGAGTGTTTCGGCACCGTAAGTCATGACTGGCCGAAGGTCTTCTTTTTTAGGTGATTTGATATGTTGCTCTTGAAGATGTCTTATAGAGCATATGCAGCCCATGCCAAGGTAATTCTTCTTTGCAGTTCACTGGTTTGGTTACCTCTGGCAATTTGGATTTCATGACCTAAGTATTTATATTTGTGGACTAGTATTATTTCGTTACCACCGACCTTTAGGTTTTCACTTGGTGTCAAATTTGTCTTTAATTGCGTCATTCCAAAGTTCATGTTTAAACCGACTTCTTTGCAAACGGTATCTAACTCAGTAATCATAGTTCTAATCTCTCCCAAGTAGTCTGTTATTAGAACTATGTCGTCGGCAAATCGCAGGTGGGAGAGCATATCGTCGTCAATACAGTTTTCTTTGGTGCCCCAGTCCAACTGCTTGAAAGCATGTTTCATGACTGCCATAAAAAGTTTGGGAGATAACGTGTCCCCTTGTCTAATTCCTCTTTCGACTTTTATACATTTTGTATCTTTATGCAATCTTACAGTCATGATAGCATTGCTGTATATGTCTTTAATCAGTTTAGAGTACCGATAGTCTATACGGCTTTCCTCCAGCGCTTTCAGTACATTGTTTATTTTGATCGTATCGAATGCTCTGCGGAAGTCGACGAAGGCCAGGACCAGAGGTCTATTGTATTCGATGGATTTTTCTAAAAGGCCTTTTATGCAGTGGAGGTGGCCGTTAGTGCCAAAGTTTGTCCTAAAACCCGCCTGTTCCCTAGGTTGATAAAAGTCCAATTTTCTTTCTAAACGACTTGCTATTATTCTTGTAAATAGCTTGTAGAGGTGGTTTAACAGGCTTATGGGTCGGTAGTTGTCAATATCTGTTGGATCTCCCTTCTTGTGTATTAAAATGGTTAGCGCATTGTGCCATCTTATAGGTGATTCGCCTTGGTGCAGACATAAGTTGAACAGTTCCTTTATTTTCTCTAAAAGTCTGTCCCCTCCAATCTTGACAGCTTCTATAACAGTACCGTCTTCACCTGGAGCTTTATTTCTTTTTATTTTCTTTAGTGCGTTTCTTATTTCATCTGTTGTTATATCTGGCATTTCTTCCGATCCTTGGTTAACTACTCTTTTTCGAGAGTTATCTAAGTTTTCTGTTTGTTGCTCATCAAAGTTTTGTCGACTCTTGTACAATTCTGTATAGAATTCTTCTACTACCCTTAATAATTCTTCTCTGTTGGTGGTCATAGTTCCATTTTTGTCTTTTAATTTGATTATTTCTTTTTGCCATTGTCTAAAATTAAACAGCAGTACATTACTTAAGTACTATTGCTGGAACGCTATCCGGTCCTGTGGCCTTGTTAGTATCTAGGCTTTTGAGTATTCAGAAATCTAAAACTCTTGCACATGAGCCTTAATATAGGTGTAAAGCTTCAGCTGATTAACGCTGATGGACGGGCTATTCCTAAGTTGTTCTGATACGGTTGTGACGTAACCGCACAACAAATCAAGCTATACCATCTTCAAAGAGGTATAAGAAATCTGATAAATAATGATTTTGAAACAGTTGAGTGAGTATCTTAGAATTGCGTAGCAGTATTCAGTCAATTGACAGAAACGCCTGGCCTTGGCTTCAAAACTAGTGTAAAGGACATCTTATAAAAATTAAATTTGCTTTACAAAGACATGAATCTGATTGGTAGATAGGTACGATCTTCTATAGGTCGCGATGATTAGCAAACTTAAAGTAAGAAATGACCCTAGAGACAATAGCCAACAAAATAGTCTAGTCTATTTAAACGGAGTTGGAAATCTATTTAAGCAATTTTGTCTCCTCACAGTTGAAGGAAATTACAAAGAGAATTATATGAATCACCGCATATTGATATGAGTCTACATGCAGTCATGAGTCGTTTAAATCTTATTTTGCCGTTCGTCGGTACATGTCGCATAAACCCGGGCTAAAAATCCCCATTGTTAGAAATGGCTGACGCATCGGTATTGATCAGTCCTGCGCTTGAAAAAACTGAAAAAAAGCAAAAAAAAATCCGCCAAATAATTACATTTTTTCGGAGGGACGGGCTCGCGCGATATAATATGATATTGATGTATTCGGTCGAAAAAACGAATTAAAAAATACAATTCGCGATGGCGATTCGGGCTTCCAACGAAGGGGGGGCCGATGAGAAGGGGGTAAGGGGGCTAATCTAATGGAGTGGGGAGGGCGAGGGAGGACATCTGGTGTTTTGACTTAATTTGAAATGATTTATATCTAAATGGGTTTACGTTTGATATCGAATGTTTAATACTGTTAATTAGTCATATGTAGATCATATATAAGTAGGCGGCGGCAGTTGTAGCGATTACTTTCATTCCGAACATTCTTTAAACGCCACAACTGTCATCAGGGTTTAAAGTCAATTGCGCCATAACTTCAAGTCATTGAAATGTTAAAATATATATCAGAATATGCCACACTAAGTAAGCACACGGAAAAGTAATCTCAAATGAGACTTACTTAAAAATTACTCTATCTAGGACGATCGGTATCGCATTTATATCTGTTATGTAGATAACGGCAGTAGTTGATAACCAAGATGATTCATGTCGATTATACTTAACTATAAAATTACTTGATCTACCACGATTGGTATCTCGCATGTATAACTGATATGCAGAACAACAAGAATAATTCGTGATAGGTGCATGGGACAATGTAAAGAAATAACAAAGATAAGTTATTTCGAATTTGACTTATCTAGAAAATTACTTAATGACACGATTTGTATCGCACTTGCATTTCTGGTGTGCAGATGATAAGGTTGTTGGGGGCAAGGGTTGATAAGAATAATTCATGATAAGTGCATAGGACTAAAAAAAGATTATATCTCCTGATAATGCTAATGTATTTAGAGAAACAAGCGTCGCGTCGAGTGCAAAAATTCTGTTTCGATATTGATAAAACTGTGTAGTAGTAAGATAAGTCATGCCGTTTTAACGTAACTAAAAATTACTTTACTTTACACTGGTTGATAAGAATAATTCGTGATAAGTGTATGGGAGTAAGTAACAAAATAACCATGATAAGTGACCTAATTAGAAAATTACTTAGTACGACACGATTGGTAATTCATATTGATTGATTTGATTTAACTAGAAAGTTACTTGTTCTACAATGCAAATGGTGTGCTTAATGGGAAAGGGTTGATAAGAATAATGTGTGATAAGTTTATGCGTCTAAGTAAAGAAATATCGAAGATAATTCATCTCGATTTAACTTACCTAGAAACTGACTTCACTTGACACGATTGATGTGCTTGTTGGCGGCACAGTTTGATCAGAATAAATCGTCATAAGTTCATGGGACCAAGTAAAAAAATATAACCAAGATTATTCATGTTGACATAACTAGAAAATGGCTTGATATGTTTGTTGGCAACACGGTTTGATCAGAATAAATAGTCATAAGTTCATGGTAAGTAAAGAAATAACCAAGATTATTCTGACTTAACTACAAAATTACTTGATTTGACACGATTTGTATCGTACTTGCTACTGGTACGCAGATGATTTGTTTGTTGGTGACAAGATAAGAATAATTCGTGGTAAGTTCGAGGGACTAAGTAAAGAAATAACTAAGAAAATTAATGTCGAATTGATTTAACTAGAAAATTACTTAACCTGATACTTGTATAACTGATATGCAGATGATGTGCTTGATGGGCAAGCGTTGATGAGAATATTGAGAATAATTCGTGATAAGTTCATGGGACTAAGTAAAGAAATAACTCAGATAATTCATGTCGATTTGATTTAACTAAAAAATTACTTAATCTGATACTTGTATAACCAATATGCAGATGATATACTTGGTGGGCAAGGGTTGATGAGAATATTGAGTATAATTCGTGATAAGGTCATGGGACTAAGTAAAGAAATAATCAAGATAAGTCATGTCGATATGACTTAACTAGAAAAT
>MU182094.1:682006-700175 GCA_016904865.1 Pissodes strobi
TTCATGGGACTAAGTAAAGAAATAACCGGTATGCAGATTATGTACTTTATGGGCAAAGGTTGATAACAATAATTCGTGATAAGTTCATGCGGCTAAGTAAAGAAATAACCAAGATAATTTATGTCGATATGACTTAAATAGAAAATTACTTGACCTCACATGATTGGTATCACATTGGTATTACCGATAGGCAGATGATGTGCTTGATGGGCAAGGGCTCATAAGAATTATTCGCTATAAATTGATGGGATTAAGTAAAGAAATAACTAGATAATTCATGACGACATGATCTAACTAGAAAATTACTTAATTTGTTACTTGAATAACCGGTATGCAGTTAATGTGCTTGATGGACAAGAGTCCATGAGAATAATTCGTGATAACTTCATGGGACTAAGTAAAGAAATGACCGGTATGCAGATGATGTACTTGATGGGCAAGATTGATAAGAATAATTCGTGATAAGTTCATACGACTAAGTAAAGAAAATCAGGATAATTCATGTCGAATGACTTAACTAGAAAATTACTTGATCTGACACGATTGGTATCGCACTTGTATTACCGGTATGCAAATAATGTGCTTGATGGGCAAGGGCTAATAATAATAATTCGCGATACATTAATGGGACTAAGTAAAGAAATAACCAAGGTAATTCATGTCGACTTGATTTAACTAGAAAATTACTTAATCTGATACTTGAATAACCGGTATGCAGATAAAGTGCTTGATGGACAAGGGTTGATGAGAATAATTCGTGATAACTTCATGGGACTAAGTAAAGAAATAACCGGTATGCAGATGATGTACTTGATGGGTAAGGGTTGAGAAGAATAATTCGTGGTATGTTCATGCGGCTAAGTAAAGAAATATCTAAGATAATTTATGTCGATATGACTTAAATAGAAAATTACTTCATCTAACATGATTGGTATCATACTTGTATTACCGATATGCAGATGATGTGCTTCTTGATGGACAAGGGCTCATAAGAATTATTCGCGATAAATTGATGGGACTAAGTAAAGAAATAACTAGATAATTCATGTCAACTTGATTTAACTAGAAAATTACTGAATCTGATACTTGAATAACCGGTATGCAGATAATATGCTTGATGGACAAGGGTTGATGAAAATAATTCGTGATAACTTCATGGGGCTAAGTAAAAAAATAACCGGTATGCAGATGATGTACTTGATGGGTAAGGGTTGATAAGAATAATTCGTGATAAGTTCATGCGGTTAAGTAAAGAAATAACTAAGATAATTTAGGTCGATATGACTTAAATAGAAAATTACTTTGTATTACCGGTATGCAGATGATGTACTTGATGGACAAGGGCTCATAAGAATAAGTCGCGATAAATTGGTGGGACTAAGTAAAGAAATAACCAAGATAATTCATGTCGACTTGATTTAACTAGAAAATTACTTAATCTGATATTTGAATAACCCGTATGCAGATAATGTGCTTGATGGACAAGGGTTGATGATAATCACTCGTGATAACTTCTTGGGACTAAGTAAAGAAATAATCGGTATACAGATGATGTACTTGATGGGTAAGCATTGATAAGAATAATTCGTGATAAGTTCATAAGACTAAGTAAATAAATAACTACGATAATTAATGTCGAATGACTTAACTAGAAATTACTTGATCTGACACGATTGGTATCGCACTTTTATTACCGGTATGCAGACGATGTGCTTGATGGACAAGGGCTCATAAGAATAATTCGCGATTTATTGATGGTACTAAGTAAAAAAATAACCAAGATAATTCATGTCGATATGACTTAACTAGAAAATTACTTGATCTGGCACGATTGGTATCGCATTTGTTACTGGTATGCAGATGATTTGCTTGTTGGCAGCAAGATAGGAATAATTCGTGGTAAGTTCATGGGACTAGGTAAAGAAAAAATCAAGAGGATCCATTTGACTTAACTAGAAAATTACTTGATCTAGTACTTGTATAAGCGGTGATGGGCAATGGTTTACAAGAATAATTCATAAGTTCATGGAACTAAGTAAAGAAATAACCAAGATACTTCAGGTCGATTTGACTTACCCGTAGAATTACTTTACCTGACACAATTCGTATCGCACTTTTATTACCGATATTTAGATGATGTGCTTGTTGACGACGGTAGTTGAAAAAAAATCTGATAAATTTAAGGGACGAAGCAAAGAAATACCTATAGTTTAAAGGGAGGCAATAGAAGTCGAATTTGACTAAATTAGAAAATTAATTTACCTGACATAACTAGTATGGTACTCTTAGTATTATAAGGTAGATGATGTATCTGTTGGTGGCAGGAGTTGACAAGAATAACAATTCGTTATAATTATCATGCAGTACGAAGATAGTTAAAAAAAGTTCATGAACAAAAAATATTTTCCATAATATCAAATATCCACTTTTATCCCCATGACGTTTCAGGGTAAACCACCAGTCCTACAAGACAACGCCGAAACATAGTTTTAGTATTCGAAGCGTGTTTCGTTATTTATGTTAGCAAACCACAGGAGCTAATATATTGTCACGTCTAGCAACCATCCGAATGTTTCGGGAGCTGTGGTATGCGTGCAGCCCTGGTCGAGATTAATATAGAGAGGCCTCGCTTCGTCCGGAGTTTTCCCGATATATTTAAGATTGTATATAAATAGCGGGCAGAACGCGAGTTGCAGTTAGTTAATCATTGAGTGTTGAATTGCAAAGAGCCATTCGTTATAAAGTTATAAGAGTAGTTTATTGCGTTTAATTGTATACAGTGATAAAGAGAGTATTAGTTTAAAATAGCAAAAGTTGTAATTTCGTTCAGAACCCACGGGAAAAACGTAACAATATGTAGAACAGAAAAGTCATTCTTTTTTTAAAAAATCACAGAAAAATTATGACATTTCCCCCTTTGGAGATTATAACACATATGAAAACATGGAAATAGCATAGCTCAATATAATAACTTGAATAACATATAGACTGTTTTTTATATAATTATTTGGTGAAGGTTCCAAAACTTTACCATTAACGCAATCTTTTAAACGGTTTAATTGAAGATTCACTGTTCGAATTACTCAGAGGTCGAACGAAAGTCCTAAGTTCTCATTCTTATGCAGTAAAGGCATGGAGCAAGAGAGGTTAGGGAGTCTAAAGCAATAGATCGATTCATAGGTTATGGATTTTGGCCAAGACGTTTACAAACGTGTACAAGTGTTCGATAGTTTTGCACGACAGACTTCGATGGACGATGTGTTGTCAAGGGCGTAGTTCAAGATTTCTCATTAAGTTAGCTATAATTTGCTAAATGAAAGCTAAGGCCACGGTGATGTCTTTAAATTAAGTTATTTAGTACGATTGCTTGCTCGTTAGGTAGCTTATATTCATTTATTTATAATATAGTAGAATAAGGAACAGAAAGCTTTTATATATTAAGTGAATCCAGAGGCCATAAGGTTAAAATTACTTTTTAAGAAGTGTCTACATTTTCTAAAAGTTACAAGATTATTTGACGATTTGACGTAGTCTATGATAGAGAAAAGAAACGTTATAAGTTATAACTCCGTCCACTTTATATTAAAAAATAAAAACGGAGTGACCATAAATATACACATAAACATCGGTTTCAAAATTTCTGTTAATTCTGTTGGTTAAACATATGGTTAATTCAGCGGTTTATGCATTAGGGTGACCGATCCAAACGACAAGTAAAAATTCTGAGAATGTTGCGGCGGTTTTTACTGCTGGTCACCTGCGTGTATATGAACTACATATCGTAAACCTATTATCAACCGTTTTAACGTATTAGGTATATACAGGGTGTCTCTAAAAATCGAACAAATTTCTGAAGCTAAAATATAAGGATCTAGCTCAATTCACCTTAATTCAAATGTAAATAGTTTCTCAAATGCAGCATATGTACATCCTATACTTTGTCTTGTCCTGTTTTATTTTCTGGTTCATGTCTGCCATGTAAGCCTTCACCCACCCGGAGAGAAGATTCGTGCCTTTTTAAGAACCCTTTCCAGCCGGTCATTGGATATTTAAAGTATTTGCAAATTTTAGAGGAGGGATTATTAATATATATTCAGCTAATAACAATTTGTAACATTTCGCTAATCTAAATTCATCCCACGTCCGGGATATTTTAATTTCATTTTGTTTGACTAAACAACAGTAAATTAGCCCATCTTGCAAAATTTCTCAAGCATACCTTTTCTATCCAACTCGGATATTATTTCAAAACGTTTCTTCTGCAATTACGGTTTGAATTTCAAAATATTTTTACCATCACATTTTTCCGGGATGTATGTATGTTCTTGGAGATTTATCTGCACACTGCGACCTAGAAGATCTATTGTGTCCCCGTCTCCTGCTCAGCGGTTCATGGTCTCTCATCGACTATAGCAGTTCCTCCAATCCTATGGCCTTCAGGAAGATTAGAACGTCGGACGGCTTCAGGGTTGGTAGATCCCTCCGATACGCACCTGGGGCATATCGGGTTTTGCAGGATACTACATTATGATAAAATATGAATAGATGTTTCGTCCTCTTCCTCGTCTAATTCAAGCTTCTTAAGGTGTCCTCTCAACCGACAATGCCCTGTCAGTATCTTTGCCTGCCTCATTCCTTGTAGTTCCAGCCAATGTTGGGTTGTTCGTTCTTGAGTTCTTCCAATATCATTTCAATGCGAGTTCATCTCATAGGAGGCTAACCGTATTATCCTAGCTTATTTATTTAATTTCTCTAAACATTTCCAGATCTTGGAGCTGATTATGATAATAATTTCTTGTCTTCGAAAATATCTTTCTATATTGAGTTGAACACATTTTCCCATAGCGTGAATTTCCGTTTGGGATATGTTCGGGAATTTGCCTAGGCTTTCAGAGTATTCGGTTTCGGTCTATTCCAGTTCCTCCTGTTAATTTGGAACCATCAATGTACCACTTGATGGCAATTCTATTTAGTCTCCCCTTCACGTTCACAACCTATTTTGTGTTGAATTGCTTCACAAAACTACACTTCTTTCAACTAATCTTCATAATCAAATAAGCTGATTTCCAGAAAGGGAAGGGTCTACGTTTGGCAATGCTCTCTCTGGTCATTCTGTATATTGCCTTTGACGCCATACTATATGGAGGGGTGTAAGGTTTAGGATTGCTTCTGTAGCGGTCACTGGGCACGTTTTCATTGCACCTGTTATTCATCCATAGGCTGGTCCTTGGACTCTTGACAGGTTTGTTCTTGCACTAGCCAGTTTAGTTCTATTACCGCAAACCACTGCCCCGTAAGTGATGATCGGTCTCACTATCCACTGTAGGATACCTGAGTTATATCCTCAGCTTTTCCTGCAAAGTCTCTGCATATTATTAGGACTTTTGTGGCTTTGCTGGTTACTTCATTGTCGTGCTTGTTCCAGATGAGATTTTTTGTTTACTATAAGTTCCAGATATTTGCCCACTGATTTCCATTCAATAACACTCCCATCTTATTGGATGACTTAGAGGTTACGGCTCCCTTTCCTTGTAAAGGCAACTAGGGTGGTCTTGGTGAGGTTAACGTTAAGTCCAAGTTGAGAAAAAAAGCTTAAAAAAATAAAAACTCAATTCCTAATATATCTTTCAGAAGTTTCACATGAGTTGTGTGTTTATAAAGGTGAGGCACATAATTTTGCGTGTCATATTTTTTGAAGCCTTCCTAAGCCTGAATAAGACTACGATGAGTTTCAGTATAAAACATTTAAATTCGATTATCTCAAAAACGGCAGCTCGAAGCTGCGACATCACCATTTTTTTTGGACAAAAGATGTCGAGAAGTAAGAATTTAATTAACTAGAACTAAAAATGACAGCACCAAGGCACAAAGAAGTTATGAAACTTTAGATGTAAGAGAGGTGCTGCTGGTGGCTCCCTCTACAATGTCTTACTAAAAAAAAACCTAAATACTACATTTCGAGCAAGCCGTGCTAATAATAAGATAAAAATTTACAACAAAATTTTAAAAAAATAATGTTTTACATACCTACCCTGTATTAGGTAAAATGGGCAAAATCCTCATGTTTTAGCATCAGGATTCTATGCTAGAGTTTTGTACAGACATCTTAGCAAGCTTACCCTGCAATATGTTCTAGCAACGCTCAAAAAGTTTTTTTTCGCGCAACGCTCAAATACATGATTTATATTTTTTTCGCTCAACACACAAAGCAACATGCACAATTTTCCTAATAAAAATATTTTTCTTAATTCAAATTCAAAATAAGCTTTATTGTCATAACGAAATTAACATCATTGACAAAGCACTATTGATCTTAAGTCTAAGAAATTATTCCAAAACTTAAAAAATATTTAAAATATCATTAAAATTATATTAAAATTATACAGGACGCATGAACAAAGAACATTGCATTAACACTAACTAAAATTAAATGATACTAATGACAATAGACTGACTCACTCAAATGAAACAAACAACTGTGGAAAGGCTAGTGTTTAGGTAATCAAATTACCACTAAACAATAAAATATGCCCCAAGTCGATCTAGACAAAAAGTGTACAAAAGTATATAGATAAAATAAGACATTACAAGTTACAATATCACTGGTTACAATAATGCCTGGATAGTATGAATACGTTGAAAAATACGCGTAGTAACCAAATCCAGTTATACAGAACATTGCAAGTTAAAGCTTTACGGCATGTAATATGGTTAAATACAGGAAACAATCCCAGCCATACAGTCACAACAAGGAACGTCGAAAACAAAACTCCAAAACATTCGAGATAGTTGGCAAGTTTCATCATCACCAGACATGTCAGAAGATCAATGAAAAAGGAAGCAAATAGTCCATAAATTAGGGATGATCAGATAATATAGTTCATCATCAAAGAACTGGGCTACAGAGTAGTAAGCCTTAGCAAGTAATAATGATTTAGCCAATTTTCGAAAGTATTCCGTGGACTGTACCTCCCTTGGTAAATTATTGTACATTTTTTCCGCATTATAAAATACAGAATTTTTTACTATACTCTATTTCGAAATGGTGCGGAGTAATAAAACCTACTTATAAATGCAAAACGCTAACAGAGTGGTCAAATAAATTTTTGTGATCTCTAAATATTTAGCCACAGCTGTTATAGCCTGCTGTATTATATTTTAACCATTCCACCCTGTTTTGTATGGCAATCCCGCTGCAAACAATAGGCTTTATTAGCAAAGGGGCCATTTTCTACCTGCAGTAGCGTACGTTTGGGTATTTAATTTAAAATACCTGTTTTACCTAAGTACTTTTATTTATTCACTTATTTATGTATATTCAAAAACAGTTAGTATTACTGTAACATTTTATCACATATAATATTTATATAATAAGGTATAAGAATTGCGATTTTGTGTAAACAGTTATGTAGAGAACTATGGTATATCATTTTCGTCGTCAGAAAAATCCGTCGAATCTTCGTCATGTTCCAAGGATATAATTAAAGGCTCTACAATTAGGTCAATTAAATGGTCTAGTTTCCACATTTTTTCTTCTTCTTTTATAACATGCTCAATACACTTACGCCGTTTTTCAGAATCGACATTTTTTAAAGATTCCTCAAAGATAATTTTAACATCTTTCATTTTAAACGTCGTGTTTCTCCTTGCTACATAACTTTTTACTTGGGCCCAAACAAGTTCAATGGGATTTAATTCGCAATGATACGGAGGAATAGTAATATTTCGTTTCTGTGCAACTTTGTCAACTACATACTCGGTGAAACGAGCTTTATTTGAGGACACTATGGACAACAGTTCCTTTTTCACCATACTTTCATCAAATGGTATGTTATTCTGTCTAAACCACTGAATAATATCCGCTTTTCTCCATGAATTAGTTGGTATTCTGTCAACTTTTCTGGAATGATAACTCGCATTGTTCATCACTATCACAGAATTAGGTGGAATGAGATCTAACATTTGTTCAAAATATTCTTCGAACACATCGCCATTCATGTCTTCATGGTAATCGCCAGAATGATTTGACTCAAACATTAACAAACCGCCCTCAACAAAACCATCAACACTTCCAAGGTGTGTAATAATCAGTCGCTTTCCTTTCCCAGATGGTGGTTTTAGTCCGGTGGACCAGCCTTCTAAGAATGCTTGACGAAAACTTGAAATATTTTTGTCTTGCCAAATCTTCCCAACCGTATATCCTTCATTAAGCCATGTTTCGTCCAGATAATAAATCTTTCTATTCTCACTTCGAAACTGCTTTATCTGTCTTAAGTAATGTCTCCTCCAGCAAATAATTTCATCTTTTTCGATTAGGAGCGATTTTCTGCTTTGTTTTTCCCAGCTGAAATTCATTTGTTTTAAAGTTGTCCACAATTTCTTCCTGCTTATCGTTGGAGACATATTTTGGTCTTGCTTCAAGGCTCCTAAAATTTTGTCGATGGTTGGTATTTCCTTATTAAAATAAAAGGAATGTACTGTTCTTCTAATTATAAGTTTGTAGTCTTCATCGATAGGCACCGTCTTTCTTCCTGAAGATGGTATAGGTGGTTTTACAGCTCTACTTTTTCGTTCACACCTTAATTTATATATCGACGTTTTTGAAACACCCGTCATTTGCGAACACATTTCCACCACAGTATCAACGCTATACAGAGAATTTTGATGTTTGAGGGCGTCATATACATTAAGAATAATATTCTTTTCGTTAATAGAAAATTGACATTTGCTCGCTCGTTTCACTGGAGAGAAAACTGAATTAGCCATTTTAATTGAAACTATGAAATGAAACAAACACACTGTGTCTTCTTCGGAAGAACAAATATAACTGAAAAATTACAATTACTTAAACTGTAGGGTATGCATACAAAAAATCGTCAAATTTGAATGTTTACAATAGTAATAAAAAAACCTAAGTGTGATAAATATAATGCTGGGAAAGTCCGAGTATTAGGACAGGTAAACGTTTAAAATATGTACGTATATGTACGTAATTATGTACGCCTATGTATCAGCCATCAGCAAATGATTTATTACTTCGCATCATTTCGAAATAGAGTATAGAGTGGAATGAGGAATTGGCAGCGATAACATTCCAGCTTGTCGGGTATTATAATGATTGCTAACGTCGGGCAACACATTACATTTCTTATGAATCAGAGATACCGTTTCCAGGATGTATAAAGAATAAAAGGTCAGAATCCTATGTTTGATGAACAGAAGCCTGCAGGGGTCTCTTGCGCCCGCCCCACACAAGTACCGCAAAGCTCGTTTTCGCAGGATAAAGACCGAATTTGCCAAGTACTGATTGGAATTACCCCAGAAGGGAATATCGTACCTAACGTGTGATTCGATAAGGGAAAAATATGCTGTCCTTGCAACAGTCAGGCCTAGTTCCCCCGCTATTACCCTGACAGCAAAGCAGCCAGATGCCAGCCTTTTACAAAGGCCAAATGTGTGCGGCGTAAAACCTAATTTCCTATCTATGGTTATACCCAAAAACTTAACTTCTGTACAACTTAAGATCTCATCATTACCAAGATGTACATCAGCCATTGTACAATTATTGAAATGCAAGATGCTGGTCTTAGAGATAGATGTTAAAGGCTAGTAAGTTAGCATCACACCACAATTTGACTTTCTCTATATCTACTATTTTTAATTGGTCAGCTCTAGAATTGTGCTACAGAATGGTTGTGTCATCCGCGAATAAGGTAAAACGTCCCCTAATGTTGAAATACACTATATTGTTAATATATAATAAAAAAAGGATGGGGCCCAATACAGATCCCTGCGGTACCCCAGAAGCCACGGCAGCTTCATTCGACTCGAGACTGCGCAGTGTAATCCTCTCACCTCTGCTCTCTGCCACTCAGGTATGACGCAAACCAGTCCACTGAGCAGCAGTATTCAATGATCAACGCAGCCAAAAGCTTTTGATAGATCACAGAAAACTGCAGCAGTCAACTGTCCTTTATTGAGCTGCAAGTACAGTGAGAAATGAAAATACAGCATCACTTGTACCCCGCCCGCTTTGGAAGCCATACTGGCAAGTGTTGAGAATTTTATATTTACTTATAAAAAAATTATTCGCTTTCTCACTAATTTTTCCACTAATTTTGCTAGCGTAGATATCAACGAGGTAGGTCTGAAGTTTGATGGTGACTCAGTGTCACCATATTTGTGAACTGAAATTACAATTGCAGTATTTAGTGAATTTGGAAAGGTACCCGTAACAAACGAGTAATTTATGGCCTCAACCAAAGCATTTAAAGCATAATTAGGCAAGTGCTGAAAAATCCCAATCGAGATATCGTCCCATCCAGCAGACCTCCTATTTTTTATTTCCTTGAATGTTTCATGGAGCTCCTCCATATTAGTAAGAACGAAATAAAAGGAGATCGGAACAAAAGCATTTTTTAAATAGTCTAGAGGATCGTTTTTAGGAACAACATCTTTAACAAGATTACGAGCTATACCTACTACAAAAAAAGTTATTGAAATCATTGGGTTTCAGGGAGGTCTCGCAGACAACCCTGCTATTCCTTCCTCTCAGATCATCAACAATGCGCCAACTCTCCCCCTGTTTGTTATGTGCCCTGTTGATACGATCAGTAAAATAAGAATTCTTAGCAAGTCGTATCAATTTCCTGTAAACATTACGGTATCTATTGAAATATCCCACAAAAAAGTCACTAGACAAGAGATATTTACGAGCAGTGTGCAGGATACCCTTGGTAATCCATGATTTTTTTCCTTTTTCTTCTTAAGTCTTTTATTGTGTAGTTATAAAAATGTGGAACTCTTTTAAGGGGTCCTCAGTCTTTAAAATATCCGACCATTTGACATTGAGACAACCCACACAAAACCTGTCAAAATTCTTCTTAGAAACAATTCGCCTTTTTTTCGGCAATGTATTACACATCCTAAGTTCATTAGGCAGAATACAGAAAACCGCTTCATGGAAACACCATCCATGCTTGAACACACAAAATCTAGAATGGAAGACGAAAACTGAGTGATTTTAGTAGGATTAGATACATGCATATTTAGATTATGAGACTGTAACAGGTTTTTAAGTTCTAGTATGCCTGGACAGGCTCTGCTTTCCTAATCAATATTTAAGTCACCCGCTAAAACTATATTAGAGCTAAGATGAAATTTTAACAATAAAATTTCCAGCCTTTTCACAAACATACGAATTCTCAGTAAGTTTTTCCCAAAAATTAAATACATATATTATATGCCTGTATCATCCTCCCATGTGTAGCGACATGGGAGGATGATACAGGCCTACAATATATGTATTTAATTTTTGGGAAAAACTTACTGAGAATTCGAACTCCTTTTCAACTATGATGCTATCATATTTACTTACATTAATAAAGTTGTAATGTTGTAGGAATAGCTTATTTATTAGAATCATCGTACCCCCATGTTGGTATCTTTCCCTAGAAAAACATGGCAAAATCTTATAGTAATTCAAATATTCAGGATTCATCGGACCTTAGCCAATGTTCAGTCAGAAGTACCAGATCAGTAAGATTACGTATAGATTGTAAGGACCAGTTATCATTTAACCTAAAAAAATATTTCTATCACTATCTTCAGTTTGCTGAGGTTCTGACTCAGGTTCCACTACCCCCAACTCAAGATTCAACGAGGTTGATCAGCAATGTACCCCATTTCAGTTCCTGCAGCAGCCCCCTCTTTTTGAGCAGGGATATTATTCGAATTATTATAGCAGTTTACAAAGATTAAAGCTTTTCTATTAATATTTGTTGTATTTATTTCCATATCAATCCGCCTTACTACTTCCAGTGGGTTTATTTTATTATTGTTATACAGTAGCATATCCAAACATGATAATGTTCCCCTGGAAACTAGATAGACTCTGCTCAGAAAAACCTTAAGACTATTATTAAATTTATAAACACTGGACCAAATCATTCCATTGTATGATAGGTCAGGAATAGCTAGAAATATGAAATCAGTATGCGTACAGAATTTAACCTTACTCCAAATTTTCTTAATTTTCGGGGTACCATTGAGTTGAAAGGCGTTTGCACCCGCCAACACAATGACATAATCGCTA
This sequence comes from Pissodes strobi, assembly GCA_016904865.1. Classification (NCBI taxonomy): domain Eukaryota; kingdom Metazoa; phylum Arthropoda; class Insecta; order Coleoptera; family Curculionidae; genus Pissodes; species Pissodes strobi. The sequence continues at coordinate 694,101 of MU182094.1, forward strand.
GTCTTAAAGACTCTAACCAATAAATCTACACTATCGAGCACGTTTTCATAAGTCTCACCCGGCTTAATGATTGATTGAATTTTAAAGTGGTCCCGCTCCAGATATCTCTTCAGTGCCCGGTCCAGGTACCGTCCATGTTCATCACTCAAGACCAACATCCGCCTTTGCTCTTTATTATTGTTTTTTCCCATATTCACATTCATTTCAGTAGTCTTAACTGATTCATTATTAAAGTCAACCATGTCACTATCGACATTCTGCTTTTGAGGTTGAACTTCCGGGATTATTCTCCGATACACAGTCTGATGCGCCCGAGGATGCGCCCTCGTATCACAATCATTTTTGGAATTATAAGAATTATTAACATCGTTACTCGCACATAGTTCTGATTTTAGTTCCGTAATTTCACTAATATAAGCTTTATTATCCTCAGATATTGTTTCAATAGAAGTCTTCATATTAGCTATTAAGCTCAGCAACTCTTTCTTCTCATTTTCACAGTCGTATAACACTCAGAATCTGTTGCAGGTCATTAATACTCTCTCTGCATTTTATAAGTTTATAGCTAAACATGATTTTAAAGTAGCCCTCTTTTATAGCCGATTGATTAAAACATACATATACCTAAGGGTATGCTTATATTTGCACTAAATTTCTATAACACACTCAACACTGACAAGTATTCGATAAATCTAGTAAACAAATATAAATAATTTCGTTATAGTAATATGTTACTTCCTTTCTTTGATGGATTTCTAATGTATTATTCTCTCAAACAAATTAAAACGGCGAAATGAATTAAAATTTTCCGAGCGTTTTAAATTAAACTAAAACAATAAAAAGGTTAAGCCGTATACAGGCGACAAAAACAGAAAATTATTTATACGTAATGCATTTAACTCTAGAAACGACAATGCAAAGTAAACTTCTGTACAGGAGCGACTTGATGTGACACACACAAACACACGGCAACAATTTATGAATATTAAAAAAGTTTTAAGCGATGAAAATTTCAATACAATTTACATATTTGATGAATGCTTTGTATTTTAATTACGGTATAATATTTAATTCAAATTTTACGGACAATTAAATGAACGTAACAACACGTACACAATAAAGAGTTATGACAGGCACAGAGAGTTCCATAGCTCGAAAAACGTGTTTTATGTTTAACGCCCCTTTAACTCCGACCGCTCACAATGTTACGCTTGTGATACGTGGAAGGCTTTTGTTTTGAACGTGTCGTAGGACCGTGTCGACTTTATTAAATTTTACTTTAACGGCTCATTTTTATCTTAAATTCGTATAAACGGGATTTTTTTGCGGGATGCGAGAGTAGATGATAAACTCTGTATACATTTTTACATAACGACTTTTACGCGATCCGACACATATAAAATAATGTCGCGGTGTTATGCTAGAATAAGAAATCTATAGCATCAGAAAAATTACTAGCAGTCCTTTACTGTTGTATTATTCAAATACGAATGAAGCAAGGGAACCTTTGCAATAGATCATCGGACCTCTCTCCTGCTCAATGCGGCTAAGACGACAAATAAAATATTAATTAATCTACAAACTTACACAGTTAAAATATAGTAGAAAAAAAAATGGTAACACCATGTGAGCATATTTATTTTCTACCTGGAAGACGAAAATGGAACAACCTCTAACATACCTATCTTACGCAAGCATGCCTATATTTTTGCTGAATAAATCTTCATCTTTCCAGCACTGAACGAAATTATTTTTTTCGGACAAATTAAAATGAATCCCCAAAGCCAGATAAAACCCCGCCAAGGAAAAAATGCAAACAAACGACAAAAAATGAAAGCAAATTACGCCTTACGATCGCATATACAAGGAAATGTCCTCTAATAAAGATGGCGTCTTGACGCTATAGCGTAAGCCATTATTTCCACCAATATATCACAATATACTTGGGCTCTCAAGTATATTTTACATAATTTATAAATAAACATTCATAATGTACGTGATATTTTAGGCGGGGTATAATGGCATGCAAATTATAATGGCGCAGAATGAAAATTTAAATTTTAATGGTACTTCATCCCGTTCTTAATACAAAAAACGCAAAAGTTTTCGTCTTGTCGTTTTACCCTTGGAGGAGGTTTTTAGATTATTTTTATTGCGGGCTCTTTCTATTAAAATAAATAAGTAACAAAGTGATTTTATCTCATAATGATAAGTCGATTGTCGATTTAAATGATGGTGGATGGTATCCTTATTAAGTAACTAAACATGAAAGCGTAACAAAGTTATTTTTATATTTTTTCTTCTTTATGTTTCAACTCTAGTTATTTTTTAAAGAATGGAATGGTATTCCTGATTAATATCGCTAGGATGATCTGTTTTATTTTTCAGAAAAATCGTTTTGAAAACTCCGCTAAGTGTTTCAATATCTTTATTAGTCTGTCATGGAGGACAAAATTTAATCGAAACACTTTTTTCCAGTTTTTTTTTTAGAGAACATTATTTCTGATTAATATCAGGGAATGGTATTCCGCATTAACATCGCTAGGATGCACAGTTTTTAGAAAAAATCGTTTTGAAAACTCTGCTATTTATTTCAATATTTTTATTAGTATGTCATGAATCGACAAATTTTAATCGAAAAACATGTTTTTTCGAGTTTTTTTTTCAGAGAATGGTATTCCTGACTAATATCCCTGGAGTGCACCGTTTTCAGAAAAATTATTTTGAAAACTCCGCTATGTATTTCCATATTTTTATTAGTATGTCATGGACCGACAGAACTTAATCGAAAAACACTTTTTCAAGTTTTTTTCAGAAAAAGGTATTCCTGATTAATATCGCTAGGATTGACCGTTTTTCAAAAAAGTCGTTTTAAAAACTCCGCTAAGTATTTGAGTATTTTTATTAGTATGTCATGGATCGATAGAATTTAATCGAAAATCACATTTTTCGAGTTATTTTCAGAGATTAATATCGTTAGGATGCACCGTTTTTCAGAAAAATCGTTTTGAAAACTCTGCTATGTATTTACAATATTGTTATGTTATGAATGAATCGATAAAGTTTAATCGAAAAACACTTTTTTCTTCAAACGTCAGTAAATCCATCATTACTCGACTGTGTAGGCGGCAGTGAAGTTTCGTTTTTCCTCCGCCGGAGCTTTACTTTTCACTTTTCCGCCGGCGGAGGTAAAAGTGTTGTCATATCAACATAGATACAATACAAACAAACATCAAAATAAGCGTCAACAACTCAAGGGTTATTAAACTAAAATTTGTATTTATCACTCAATTTGCGACTGCATTTCTAAAAAACACTAATTTAGGAACAAATTGGTTATTATTTAATCGAACTTACTTAATAACTGCTTATCAATACGTAATTAAAACGCAATCGATGATGCAATTTTAAAAAAATAATTATTGTTGACAGTGTCCACTGACAGCTTTATGTGACATTACTATAGCAACAAACTGAGCCTATTCACCGACACCGCACCGGTCTAAGCCGCCTTGCGAACCCACTTATCTTTAATAATAATTATTATTACTATTAAAAAGAGACGTTTTTGCATTAATTTGTCGACATTTGAAGAAAAAACAGCATATTTTATTTGGAGGAAAAGTTACTTTTCATGGCTTGCTCTCTATTACCAGCCTCACTCCGTTCGGCTGTTAAACACGAGCGCGCCATGAAAAGTATTACTTTTCCTCCATATAAAATAATATACTATTTTCGACCTTTTTTCAGAGAATGGTATTTCTCATTAATATCGCTAGTATGCAGGTTTTTCGAAAAAATCGTTTTGAAAACTCTGCTATTTATTTCAATATTTTTATTAGTATGTCAAGAATCGACAAAATTTAATCGAAAAACATGCTTTTTCGAGATTTTTTTCAGAGAATGGTATTCCTGATTAAAATCGCTAGAATGCTACTCTGCTATGTCAAAATTAGTATGAATGAATCGATAAATTTAATCGAAAAACACTTTTTCGACCTTTTTTCAGAGAATGTTATTCCTGATTAAAGTCGCTAGGATGCAACGTTTTTTAAAAAAAGTCATTTTGAAAACTGCTATGTATTTCAATATTAGTATGTCATGAATGAATCGATAAAACTTAATCGAAAAACCCTTTTTTTCGACGTTTTTTCAGAGAATGGTATTCCTGATTAATGTCACTAGGACGCAACGTTTTTCGAAAAAAGTCATTTTGAAAACTGCTATGTATTTCAATATTAGTATCTCATGAATGAATCGATAAAACTTAATCGAAAAACACTTTTTTTCGACGCTTTTTCAGAGAATGGTATTCCTGATTAATGTCGCTAGGATGCAACGTTTTTCGAAAAAAGTCGTCTTGAAAACTGCTATGTATTTCAATATTAGTATGTCATGAATGACTCGATAAAATTTAATCGAAAAACACTTTTTTTCGACGTTTTTTTCAGAGAATGGGATTTCTGATTAATGTCGCTAGGATGCAACGTTTTTCGACAAAAGTCATTTTGAAAACTGCTCTGTATTTCAATATTAGTATGTCATGAATGACTCGATAAAACTTAATCGAAAAACACTTTTTTTCGACGTTTTTTCAGAGAATGGTATTCCTGATTAATGTCACTAGGATGCAGCGTTTTTCGAAAAGAGTCGTTTTGAAAACTCTACTATGTATTTCAATATTAGTATGTCATGAATGAATCGACAAAATTTAATCGAAAAACACTTTTTTCGAATTTTTTCTCAGATTAACATCGCAAGGATGCACTGTTTTTTTTTTTCAGAAAAATCGTGTTGAAAACGCTGCTATGTATTTCAATAATTTCATTAATATGTCATGAATCGACAAAATTTAATCGAAAAACATGCTTTTTGCTTTCTTTTTTCAGAGAATGGTATTCCAGATTAATGTCGCTAGAAGGCACTCTTTAAAAAAAAAACGCTTTGAAAACTCCGCTATGTATTTCAGTATTTTTATTAGCATGCCATGCATCGAAAAAATTTAATGAAAAAACACTTTTTTCGAATTTTTTTCCAGATAATGGTATTCCTGATTAATATTGCTAGGATGCACCGATTTTTCAGAAAAATCGTGTTGAAAACGCTGTTTATGTATTTCAATATTTTCATTAGTATGTCAAGAATCGACAAAATTTGATCGAAAAACATGTTTTTTGCTTTCTTTTTTCAGATATTGGTATTCCTGATTAATGTCGCTAGAATGCACCGTTTTTCAAAAAAATCGCTTTGAAAACTCCGCTATGTATTTTAGTATTTTTTATTAGCTTGCCATGTATCGACAAAATTTAATGAAAAAACACTTTTTTCGAATCTTTTTCCAGATAATGGTATTCCTTATTAATATTGCTAGGATGCACCGTTTTTTCAGAAAAATCGTGTTGAAAACGCTGCTATGTGTTTCAATAGTTTCATTAGTATGTCATGAATCGACAGAATTTTATCGAAAAACATGTTTTTTGGTTTTGTTTTTTTTTTCAGAAAATGGTATTCCTGATTAATGTCGCTAGGACGCACCGTTTTTCAGAAAAATCGTTTTGAAATCGATCCATATGTGAATCAAGAAATAATTTAAAAAAATAATCCTTTGTCTGTATATAAAAATGTTAAACATAATCAGTATACCAAAATTAGCGGAATACCAACAATTCAAACACAGTTTTTTTAAGAAGTTTATAGTCTTCGTGATCCTTTTCCTAATCACAAAAACGAATATATGAATCAAAATTTATTGAACTATCAATCATAATTCATAGATTGTCACATGTATACAAGTCGCATCATACTTCCATTTAATATTAAAAACCATGAAAAAAGATCGCAGTTACCAAAATATAAAATTAATTTTTCAGAATAGGCTTCAATTATTAAAACCGAAAATTTGTTTGGTTAATAAAACGGCCATAAATGCAACGCCTATATCGTTTAAATCTATTCGAATAATTGATTAACGTTGCATTTAATATAGATGATTTTCTGTCTTAACGGATTGGATTTAATTGAGTCCAAAATAATGTATCTAAAATTTTGTTAGAGAAAGTTTGATCAACGGATTTT
>MU182094.1:700185-722767 GCA_016904865.1 Pissodes strobi
GGCGCAGCAGTAGAATCAAATCGGTGTTATATAATACGGACTATATAGATAGATTAGAAATAAGGCGTAGATATAGTTATTGTACGATAGCAGAGTCGACTCATGGCGTTATGTAATTATGATAACTGTACTGGCGAAGGTGTATTGGCGAAATAAAACGTGTTACCAAAAATTAATCGTTTACAGATCAGAAGTCGGGATAACCTACTGTGTTATTTGTTGTGGAGAACGGTCAAATTTCGGCGAGTTAAATCGCAGTGGCAACTTCTTCTTTTTTGTGAGTGGCGATATCACAAAAACTCATAACAAAAGGAGGGCGTTTGTTGCTATCCTTGACAGTGGATTGACATTTGGCGATTTTTCAGATATTCACAATAATAATAAACAAGTGTGTGCTAATTAATTAGTGATTATTGTAAAAATTGTGGCGTATTTTAACTGTGTTTATTGGCATTGGTGTGTAAAAGGCGTTTTTCAAGTGATTTCCTATGGAGGAAGGCAGAAGTGACGAGTTAGAGCTCGATTACGAGTTGGAATTGAGTGACGGTGACCACGGCGAAGGCGATTCGGCGATGGAAGACAAAACAGTCTCCATGGTACATAAGCTGTTGAAAGGCGGTTTGGCAACTAGTATCCAGCAGATTGTGGCGGCCGAAATGGCAAGGGCGGCGAAGCAAACGGCGGCCGAAATGGTAAAGGCGACGAAACAAAGGGCGGCCGTTGGTACTGGCGGTACCAAGGGCAACAAGAAGGGCGAAAAATCAGGTGAGAGCGTTCCTCAGACGGTAGTAGAGCATGCTCGTAGCGATAGGGCGGACTCCGCTTGCAGTTCGGATTGTATAGGGTCAAGGGCAAGGGCAGGCGGCGACATTATTAACCCTTTCGATCCTGATAGCCGGGACTGTAACGTAGTCAGGTGGTTGAGCAAAATTGATCAGTTGGGCGATACTCATGAATGGTCGAACTATGAGAGAGCGTATTTTATGCAGGCGAAATTGCAAGGTGCAGCAAGGGGCTGGTTTAATCGGCTTGATGAATATGACCTCTCATGGGAAGACTGGAAGGCGGCTCTTAGGAAGGCGTTTCCTAGAGTGCATGACTTTGCTCAGCTGCTCAAGGAGATGATAGCGAGGGTTAAATTGGATGGCGAGACCATGACCCATTATTATCATGATAAAATGGCGTTGATCGAAAGGTGTGGGCTTTCAGGCACAAAGGCTCTTTCATGTCTGATTGACGGTCTACCTCTCGATCTACAGGCGAATGCGAGGGCATTTGGTCGCTCTTCCCCTGGCGACTTGTATACTGGCTTTCTTTCCTCTTTTGACAGATATCGGCGTCCATCAACCGATATTGTGGAATTGGAGGGGCAAGGAAATCCAGGATCATGCGCAGGCGAAGGCGACTTTGCGGTTTTCTGAGGCGATTCTCAAATTGAGAGAGGCGTTTGGCGAATTTTGGGTATCCAAGGCGTACTATTTCCAACTGCTGGAGCGGGCTGGCGTTTACGAGCAAGGTGTTTGCTGACTTTTTGGCGAGGCGAGGTGTAAAACACCGAGGGCGAAAGGTTAGGTTGAAAGGTGCATGCAAGTGAGTCTGACTGGCAAGGTGCAAAGGGCGAATGGTTAGGTTGAAAGGTGCATGCAAGTGAGTTTAACTGGCGAGGTGCAAATGGCGAATGCTCTGTTGGCGAAAGGCGAGAGCTATGGCGATTTAAGGTCCAAACTTCTTATTGAGATAGCAAAAGGCGAGTGAGAACCTGACAAAGGCGTAATATAAAGGTGATATTCGATAAAAGGCGTATGGTTGCAACCACAGGCGAAACCTTTAGGGTAGGCGATTTGGTGTTATGGCGAATGCACAGATCGATAAGATCTGGTTGATTTACTGGTGAGTTAAATTAATGAGGGCATTAATTGTTGCAGGATGGCCGAATGAAACAAGCAAATTTTGGAGAGGCGACGTGCGACGTTCAAATAGGCGAGGACGTGACAACCCTGGAAAACGAATGGCGCAGCAGTAGATTCGAATCGGTGTTATATAATACGGACTATATAGATAGATTAGAAATAAGGCGTAGATATAGTTATTGTACGATAGCAGAGTCGACTCATGGCGTTATGTAATTATGATAACTGTACTGGCGAAGGTGTATTGGCGAAATAAAACGTGTTACCAAAAATTAATCGTTTACAATATGTCTAATTCTCTTCGGGCCGTAAATCGATTTAAAGCCAAGATGTAATATATCTAAAAAACTTTCCGGGTAATTGAATCCGAGGGAGATGGTAGTTTGATAAGTCTTACGTCGTCCGCATTTACATATCTCTATTGTCATAGGATAGCGGCAAGTGCAGAGTTTAATTAGTTCATAAGTTCCAGACTGCCTTGCCCGAAGTTTATCCAATCAATACTCACCCCGACGTTCGAAGTTTGCCAACTTTAACGTTTGTTATATAAACAATGTGCACCTCGAGCCTGCAACACTATCTGAACCCGAGTTATTTATCTTGGAGGGCAACTTCTATATAATATACACTCGGAAGTGTGCGCCCGACTCCCCTCTGACTCGCCGTTCTCCCCCCCCCCCCATGCACCCGTCTCCAACTACTTGTGAAATTTGGATATTTATGTAGATGGTAGATACAGTTACAGTTTGAAAGTTTGGGGATTGTAATTTACTGCTCGTAAACTACTAAGTTTTGCCGGAGTTGTGTATAGGAAATATATTTTGCATCTTTGCATAGCATAGGGTGTTCGTAATAATGTATTGTTTCAGAAAAATATTTCCTTTACTTCGAAATAATTATGTCGCATTTCCTCACCAGTGATTTTCTTTAATGTCCACCTGCCCGTTAGTTTTTTTATTAATTTTCTTTTTTCTTATTTCGTTTTATAATACTTTTATTAACTTTCCGAACAATTTTTTACGTTTTATCCAATTTTTACCCATTTTTCCGAAAATTTTTGGCTATCCGGGGGAGGGGGGTGGGGGTGGGTTTATAAGTCCTACCCCCACTTGATGACCCCGTCTGGGATCATCGCCTGTCAGATTTTCGATCCGAATCCGTTGCAGAGATATCGGCAAAAAACGGTTTTCCCCCCTTAAATTACAGCCCCGGTCCTCCCCATATGATCAAAGAGAGCCATCTAAGAGGCGCATCTGCCATAAAACTTTCGACCCCGCAGCTCGTCCCGTTCTCCCGAAATTAATTATTTTAGTTTTTCCTCCTCCCCCTCTCCTGGCCGAACGAGGAAGAGTACGGGGTCCAGTTTCCAGGATCCTCATTTTACTCCGGCTACATGTCCTGAAAATTTCAGCCCTCAACCTATATTGGACCATGCTTAATTAAAGTGGTTCACTTTGCTTTCGGTTTCGTTTCATTTTAATTTTTTCGGACTTACCCTCGCTAAAAAAGTTTCACTTTAAAAAAATTATCTTGTGTTAGTGTTATCAGGCTTAAATGTTTTAGTCGAGTTTTCGGTTTTAAAGAGTGTCTTAAAAAGGACTTTTAGGGCCTATTAGACGAAAAAACAGAAGCAATTGTTATTTATGAAGCAACACGAGACTGAAAGAATCAATGGTCGTTTTCCAGATCGGCCTATCTGTAGAAAATACTTTAGGGAACATGTTGCTAAATTTACAGTAGCAGGTCGCGTGGATAGCAAAAAATCACCAGGTCATCCACATATCCCGTAAGAAAAGAAAATTGATATTATAGGTGAAATGGTAGTCAATCCCAACAATCTATTTCCCATGTGTCGTGTCTGTGAAGTGTCTCCTTCTACTGCGTGGAAAACTTTAAAAGCCGATAAATTTCACTTTTACAAGATCCAAATGGTACATCAGTTAAGATAACCCAGACAGAGGAGTATAATTTTGCGAAATAATGACGGAAAGAATTGCGGAAAAACAAAAAATTTATGTTTGGACTGGGATATTAGGAAACCACATCATAAGTCTCTATTCCTCAAACAAAATCTAATAAGAGAATTGTATTTGGATATGCTGGAAAATGCCATCGATCCCCTGATCACCGAAATCATTGAGGAGAATCCAAATGAGTTCGATCTGGAAATTATTTTCCAACATGATGGAATTCCGCCGTATTATTTTAGAAAGAAGTGTAACTATTTTTAGATACTGCTTACCATGTCCATTGGATTAGTCATCGGGATTCTGAGGAATGGCCGGCTCGGTCAAACCATTTGGCTCTGTTGGACGCCTTTTTATGCATGTATTTTAAACAAAACGTGTTTGAGACGGAACTTGCTTCTATGCTGGATTTACGTCAAAGGATAACAAACGTTTGCCAAAATGTTGGCATCACCGTAGTCGAAAATACTGGTCGAGAAATCTCAAGACATATCTTTATGTGTCAAGATGGCAGCATTGTTTGAACTGAATGCATAAGATTTTTTCTTCTATTTAATAACATTCAAAATGCTGCCATTTGGTATTGTGTGAAGTCAATCATCTAGGACAATAAAGTACTCGCATAGAGCTTAGAGCTAATAGCTCAAGCCACCCCTTGCCATTTACACTGTAATTTCACAATGGCGTCTAAATGCCATCTTGAATCTTTCATTTGACACTATATTTGAGATAAGCTTTGATATCTCAAGCCTTAAGTATTACTTTGGAGGGAATGTATTTTACAATAAGACATGCATATGTGCTCGACCCATCAAAATACCCTTAATTACGTCTATATGGTATGGTATGGTAGAGAGGTCGCTCGGCAAGTTTGCTCTTCAACATGTCGACCACATTTGATCTATTGTGTATATCCTTCTAATTTACTACGAGATTTCCTATTTCTTTCGAGAGCCTCATAACATATTGAGGGTTGAGCTTTTGTAGATCTCCAAATGCTGCTTGAAAGATTGCGGGAGTGTTTCCTAAAGACGCAGAGATTCGACACCTTGGTCCGTAAACTCCGGATCCCACTACTTTCATCTTTGATCCATCTGTGACAATTGATCCCATCTTTTCTATGCATATGTGCAGCGGAAGGAGGTTAAGTAGGGTTTCCAGAGCTGCTGAGGGACACGTTCTCATAGCCCCTGTCTGCTTCAGTTAGTTTTACCAGTAGATCATCAACAACCAGAGACCAAGTCATGGACGATTGGACCCCTCCTTGGGGGCATGCCATTATTTGACTTTAAATGTGACGGCTGTTTCTTCAATGGTCGCGGTGACTTCACGGCTGGATTTATCAACTGCGGGTTGTTGCACACTGAATGGATTCATGTGAGGTGTTGTGTTACGCCTATAAATAAGTTTTGATATTTGGATATAATATACTATCAAACATGTGGCAAGTTTGCAAGATTGAATTAGGAGTGCAACTGTATAAGTTTAAGAGATTTTGTTCTTTTCTAAGATTAGTATCTCATTAGACCTGATGAATAGCATCAGTTCTAATGAGATATACTAATATTTTCCTTGCTCAGAGTTAAATTCTCATTTAATGCAGAACAGGTAATAATATGCTGATAGATCACGGTAGAGAGTTTGTCAAATATTTGCATTAAACGAGAGGCAATTACATTTTATATGCGCAGAAGTGTTAATATTGTTCTATTATATTCGATTTAAGTTGCCATAATTTGCTATTACTAAAGTTGCTATTTTCGACACATACCCCAAATAATATGTATTTTTAGAACAACAACTTTTGTCGTGGGTTTCTCCAATACCTTATTCAAAATCCTTTATTTGAAAATCAAATCGACGCGACGGACAAAACAAATTTCTCACGCAACGCGTTACACAAATTTTACAACAGTCATTGTGGTCAGAGGAAAATACACATACAATACAGTAATCAAATTTCCAAGAACAGTTCTCTCTTAACAGGGCAGGAATCCTTGGAGATTACTTGATAGGCCCATTTCTTTCGGGAAGATCCAACGGTGAGAGATATCTTCATTTTCTTCAAGATGATTTGCCCATTTTACTGAGAAGTAGACTACCAAATAAAATGTGGTTTATACATGACGGTGCCCTGGCACATTTTAGCGTTCTAGCGCGTAAATTAGTGGATCGAACTTTCAATAACCGTTGGATAGGTCGGGGAGGGCAATCATGGCCCCCTAGGTCACCAGATCTAACAGTTTAGATTATTATTCGGGGACATCTACAAACCTCAGTTTATCAAACATCTATCCAATAAGAGCTAAGAAATCGAATAACAGACTCTTGTAGAATGATTCAAAATATACTCCAGGGATTGGCCAACGCGTGCGCGAATCAATGAGTGGAAGATTGGATGCGTCCATATAAGCAGAAAGTGGGATTTTCCAACATTTATTGTGATTTTAATTTAAAGTTTTACCTAGTGTTCCGTTGTTTATTGTTGTTTAAAAATTAACATTTAAAATATTTTTATGTGGATTAAAAAACGTTATTTTAAAAAATCGTACATGGGTCGATTACTTTAAATCAAAATGTCTCGAATACGGTTGCTCGTAGTAACTTTTGACAAGAATAACTTTTTCACGTAAAAAGTGTATAGGGATCGATTTTTCTATTAGAAAATGTGATACAAACACGCACAAAAAAGTTGTAACTCTCCAAAAGAGAAAAGTACCTCTAGGTAGCGGTCTCTACAACTAAGGGTCAAACTAAGATCAAATTTGAATTTCTCATTCTAAAACAAACCCAAGTACTAATTTAAGTCGTTCTAGCGTCCAAAAAGTGGCAAGGATCGAAACAACTGAAACGACAGTTCGATAGGGAATTTCTAGGAGAAAAACACTCTAAATGCTTGTATGTTTCGAAAATGTCGGGAAAATGGACTTATCCGGGAAAATGTAAAAATATCGATTTTTTGGCCAAAAATGAGGGTTTTTATTTTTCTCGAATTTTTTTTTAGAAAAGCAGATTACTAGACGAGAGTCTGAGTTAAAACTGCATTAAGACATTTCGGAAATGATGATGCCTTTTATACACGGTGAGCATGTAAAAGTTAAACTTTTCATAATGTCGAGTTTTGACACGACACGTCACCACTTGATATTTTAATATTGGAAACGAATAGTCTGGAGAAACCAAACTTTCGTAAATTGAAGGGGGGGGGGGGGGGGGGGTATGAGAACATACCAAAAAATCGCATTCGCATCGATCCAACTGAAAATACCGAATTGGTGATTTTTTTGATTTTCAGTTTAGAAAATCTATTTTGATCCAACGCATAGCTATTTTCAAGAAGTCAATCCTAGGTTTGTAAACCTCGTGACATCCGCTATAAAAAAGCTCTATCACAATTTTTCGTATGAAATCGGGAAATACAAGGAAATCGAGTTTAAATTGAAATATGCAGAAAATCGCAAAGGATTTTCAATATTTCCGCAATTTTCGTTTTTTGAATAGATATCTTTGCTTTTAATGCATTATAGAAAATTTGAAGGAATGCATCTTCCAATATTATGGCATGATGTTTATATTAAAATGTGTACATTTATTCATGAAATTACCTGAAATCTCGTTGAAAACAGTTTAAAGGTGAAAAATGGATTATGATCGGAGAATGTGTGCCTTTTGGTAGATTTCGAGGTAAAATTTTACCTTAAGCATATCGATGGGTATATTTTTTGTGGTAAGTAACTAGATTGAATTGCCTTAAATCTCGTTTAAAACGATTTGAAGATGGCAAAATAGGCCAGGATCTAAGAATGTTATCATTTTTAAAGCGACAAGTAGCGATTCTGCTAATTTTATGGAAGATTTCGAGGTAAAGCATTTGTAGTAATACATTTAAAATATTGGTTCATATTGCAATTATTCGGATTATATGTCCTATTTTTGTATTCTACACAATTTATGTAGCTATCGCCTATTAAGTATGGCAAAAAAACTAATCTCTTAAAATTTTGCTATTCATTTTCTTTCATGGTTTTGATTTTTGCTAAAACTTTGTACGTTTCAGATTCATATGTTTGTGCTAGTACTATTAATAGACTTTACTGTATTTTATAGAAGCGTAACATGTTGGTAGGTGGTTATAATAACTTGACTACGTTTGTAACATAATCGGGAGATAGTAATCTATTGACGAATTGCGAAAAATCAGCTTTGGATATCTTTGCATTTGCCTATCTTCGGGCTATGGGTACGCCACTGGCCAGTGGCGCTGCCAAATGAAACAAATTTAAATTGCGTATTTGCAAAGAACCTAGTTCTAAGGTCTTATAATCTCCTCAGAAATCTGCTCTTACAAAATACGGTAATAACACAAATATCTGAAAGGCACAAGGTTTTTAGAAAAGCATGTAAATTTAATAGACAGAAGAGATATGAGAATTTTGAAAAATTAGTTCTTTCTTTATAAACTAGGGACTGCAAAAATGTTAATTAACTTCACCAGATATTCTGAGAATGTTCAAGGATTATTCAGTTTTGATCCTTCGAATACTCCTGGGAAAGTCTAGAATATATACATTCCGTATGAAATATTCATAGAATCAATAGAATGAGGATTTTATAACAACCGTCATAATATTTCAGGAATGTTCATAATATTTCAGGAATATGGTAATGCGTATCCCAGGAATATTCGATTAACTCAACCTAAAATACTACCAAGGTATTTAGAATGCTCCTTCGGTAGGTGGTAATGTAATGATCATTTCAGGAATATTTGATTAGATAAACTTAGAGAATATTCAGAATATTCACAGGATATTCCTCTGTCTAACGATAATGATCATTCCAGGAATATTTGATTAAAGAGGTTATTGTTGCAAGCGAAGAGTGCCACCAGCCGACGATACTTTAAAATCTCATAGTTTTTTTGCCCCATCAACACGTTTTTCATCTTGAAGTCAAAAGTAAAGATTTTTAATTAAAAGAAAACCTAGCCCCGGAGAGTCGTATTTCAAATGCCCGGCCACGGTAGTGGGGTCGGTAGAGCGCCACCAGTTCTGTCCAACTAAACTGAAAAAGCTCCGCTGGTGTTGTGCAGGGTGGCTTGGCCCACGTATTAAATCAACTAACTCAACCTTAACTTAACAAGAAAACAAGAAAACACAATCTAAAATTTAAGGAACAATATATTTGCTACTAAGTTCTTTTTTTTAAATTCAGCAACAATCCTACAGTAAAAATGGCATGTTAAAGAGAAAATAATGTCAAATGACTATTAAATTCAACTAATAATTGGTATGGTGTAATAATATGGTGATTGTACGGAGACCAATTCTGTTGTTAACGGTACTGTATGCCTTACAACTAAATGCACTAAACACTACAAACCGAAGTGATCACTCTGATGTTAACTAAGCTAATTACATCTAGGTATGCGTGCGCTAATAGCTGCACCGATTTTAAATGTAGCAATAATAATATGTAGCAATGAACGGCCACAACAATTAAATCAAATGACTCGATAAATTAATAAAAGGAATAAAATTAGAATAAAACTATTGAAAGCTTGGCTGTCAATGCTTGACTTATATTATAAAGAAAGAAAATTCAGAGCGGTTATGTTACTCGATAAAAGAAAGAAAGGAATAAAATTATTGAAACTGTTTTAAAGCCCGACTGTCAAGCTTGATTTATATTAAAAAGAAAGAAAGTTCAGAGCGATTAATAATAATAAATGAGTAAATAAACTTAAGCTTCTGTACGATACCACCTAGATCCGTCGAACTCTGGTAAAGGTGCCGGGCACCTGTTGGTACTGCTAGAGCACTGACCCTGAGGGTCAAACTCGCAGATGACTAGCCAATAAAAGGGGCCCGGAGATAGGACTTGTAGCCACGTAATCGAACTGGCAGCCCGCTAGTAAGTGGTAGCCTGGTGGTTCTATAGCCTAGTAGAACAAGTGGTAGCCTGGTATTTGAAGTGGTGGCTGGCTAGTAAAACCTGCTTCTAGCCTGCTAGTAAAACCCTCGATCGTGTGTGAGGGCTACGGGAAAATCGACGGTCTTGGTCTTATGCGTATACGACAGTATACGTATACGTAGTACAGTATTTAGATCCCGAAAAATCGGTCGTGTCAAAACACCAAGAGATACCACAATATATCCCCAATGAATGGGTGGAATTAAATCACAAAACTAAATGTGGAGTCTCTGACTGCACTCAAACAGAAAGCTTCTCTTCTCGCCGAACGGTCTAACTAGAAGACCTCTCGATTCGTTTCCATCAATTTGCCTTTTTCCTTCTATGAGATTGAAAAAACTACGTCCGAACAGGAAATAGTAATGGGCTGAAACATGCCAAGTGATTTCGATACAAGGAATAATTCTAAGATAATAAACGACTTAGTTCTCGTTTATTATGATGGTAAACGACAGCGGAAGCCACAATTAATAAGCCAAAATAATTTTTTTCAAGAAATACTAGGAAATACTCCTACGAAAATGATAAACCTCTAAAAATCTAAATCGAGAGAGACAATAACGAGAGGATAGCCCATTCCGGAACGAACAAGCGAACATTACAAAAACTGCAGCCTGTCGTGTGAAGAGATAAATATAAAAAGCAGAGGTCCCAAAACGATCGCAGAAATGATCGGCCGGTGATTGGAGTCCGGCCACCAATGGTTCCAAAAAGTTATGAAATATTTCAACCGACAATAAAATATGAATCGACGAGTCAAACGCAGCGTATTTGCGGGTTTTATTAACAGAATTCTTAAAAATATAAATCGGTTCGCTGGCCGTTCTACGGTAATGTAATATAAATCAAGCCAAGCTATCCTAATAACAATGTGCTTCGCTTATCAACTAAAATAAATATAGTCACAACGTGTTATAAATGCTAATACAAATATATCGTTAACCCATACTTAGAATAGAGTTAATTTACATTGAGAAAGGCGGCAATTTCAAGCGTATTGTCAGCAAATCGAATCAATAAATTTAGAATTAATAAACCGATGAGTGCAAAATACAGCATCTTTGATTCCTAAATGAAATTCAAAAATATTTGACACTGGCAAAATCGGACTGTTACACCCCGTTGTATGTATGTATGTAAATATCACTAGGAGTAACCGTTTTCGGTAACCGTTTTCGAGATATTTGCTAAAGTTTGGTTAAAAAATATACTTTTCTCTTATACTTTGTAGAGAGTAAAAGGTTTTAATCCAAAAAAAAAAAAGAATAGATGTGTTGGAAAACAAAAATCTCCTATAAATTCTGCAAGCCGCGCCAAACATGTGACTACAAAGTTAACGTATAAATCTGTTCGGTTCGCTTGAATTGTCCCACACTTTATTTATTTTTAATCAATATTCCAAAATCAAGTAAGAAACCCTCTTTTTGGTCGCCCCATAAAATAAAATCTTCTTAAGAATGTGTTATAAATTAAAATAGGATTAACTCTTTTGTATTTTAATCTATTACATTTTAAATTTAAAAATTAATTATGTATAAGAATGTTTAATTTGCCAAAGTAAAATTATTTATGCTAAACCGTTAAAAGTTCTCATTAAATGAAACAGTCTAAGTAAATTTCATTAATAACAGCGAGTTATTTTTCCTTTAAACAAAACACCCCGTATTTTTAAAATTTTTGGATTTCTGGGTCAATTCTAGATACATTTCAACTGTCTTTCAAAATTTAACGAGAACTCCAATAATGCTATAATATTCGGTGCTGTCATTAATCAAATATACGATGCTCATCTGTTTAATCCAATAACAAATTCTGACGGTTTAGGGTAGGAAAAATACTTAACTTTTGTAATTTAAACTTTTTCTGAATTTTAAAATTAGTGCTGCTTCAAAATATAGGGAAAATATGTAATGTAATCACGCTGGAGTCTGATTTTCACCGAAAAATAAATGAAAGTCGTCCTCTACTTTTCTTGTACCAGGGGAAATGCTCTTTCTTTAAGCTTAGCAATTACCTTGCACTATTTTTATGCATGAATGAGTCTCGGAAAACTGCCTCATTGATTATTAAGCATGCATTTTTTTTCCACACATATGACCCAGAATATACACCAGACTAGTCCCTAAGTGCTAAGAATTCCTAGTAAAATAAAACGAATACATTCTTGAATACATCGTTATAGATACCAAAACAATGACATTGATGTCTGGCCTCATATATTTTTCATTACTTGTGGTTTACTTTTTACTGCCTATTTCTATTTTAAATTATTAATCGCTGCAACTGTAGAAAAATTACCCCAACTAAATCAATACGAAAATATTGCATGTTATTGTCGTATCATTAAAGTTCACTTTTTACGATACAAATACTTAACTGTCGTAATTTTTTTCAATTATTCAGTACCGATGTATAATTTTTACTTATTATTTTACCTTTAAATCGAATCCAAAGATTTTACCGTATAATTAGATTAATAATAGAATAAAAATAAAACATTACCGTAATGATACAGAATAAAATTTTAAAGGATGGGAAATATATATACGGAATGTGCATTTATAGAAAGGCTGCTCCAAATTTATATAATATTCATCTCAAAATGTTTGCCAGTACCGTAAATATCAGAACTGGCAAATTTGAAAAATATTTATAGTATTTCCGAAACTACCTTTTAACTTTAATACCTCCAAGCAGGGACATAATTTAAAAAAATAGTATTTTATTGACTTATTTATATTCAGATGTCTACGTTTGTACAATTTACGATATTAAATAGCCGATTTGTTTCATCACTAGTATGCTGTATGACGCTGCTTGATGTAGCACTACATGCGACAGCTCCAAAGATCTGCTCAAAAGCTGGTCTGGAAGTGTTTCCTGAAGGTCCAGCAATTTGGAATTCTTTCACATCACACAATATATATTATTTATGAAATTTTTAACCTACGCCGCGGCGACGGCTGTTAATTTCCATCCTCCATGTCCTTTTAGAACATCACTGATGCATAAGGAGGCAGACATTAGAGGAAAGCAATGTTCAGTCTATAATGATGAACTGGGTTGATTTAGTAATGCTGCTATTTTTTGGGGTAGTTTTCCAAATATATTTTTACAGACTGACTGCGTAATAAATTGATCGTTTTAATAGCGTACTAAAAATTTCGAATGAAGGGTGTCAGCCTCTTTTAAAGCCATATACTTTCGACAGATTTCAGTAACAAAATTTCTATCGATTTTGATTTTGATTTTTTTAATTTTAATTAAAACTGAGTGACCCAAATCAGTTATATCGTCCACCGTGAACTGAACGCTGCTGCAACTGCTTCCTTTTTCTGTTGCTGAATAATATCAACATCACGAGCAGAATTGTCTTTGTTGCTAAGAAACTAATCTATAAGTACATATGAACGATATTAAATGTCACTGAAGAATAACAGCGTTAAAATGATATTTACCTCAACAGAAAAATCACAAACTGTGTTGCATTATGTGGATGGTAAATCAATTACAATTACAAGATGATTTATTCGAAGATTTCAGAAAACTCCACCATGCAAACATACAATAGAAAATTGCTATAAGAACTTTTCAGAATCTGAATTTTAATAAAATAAAAACGGCAAGACAATAATAATGATCCAGAATATCTGAACAGACTATTGCAAATTGAAGAAACTTTACAGGAAAATAACAACAGAATTTTTCTAAAAGAAGGAATTTAAAAAAAGCAACCATATAAGGAACAAACCTTTCAAAAACTTAATTAAAACGACTTTGAAAAGGGACTTTTTTTGCGAGACTTATTTGGATCTGATCCAAATATTATGCCTATTGTGTCAGATGAAGCAACTTTCCACGTAAATTGCAAAGTTAATAAACATAATTATATAGCTAGGGAAAGCGAGAATCCTTGTGAACTTGAAAGGGATTCGCCAAAGGAAAACGTTTGACATGGTGTGTCAGGATTCAGGAACAAAATATTATGGCCCATTTTTCCCTGGAACAACATATTAACAACAGTTACTGATGTAACTTACACTGATATATTGAAAGACTGTATGTATCCTCAACTGGAGCAAGATGGTATTAAAGATCTGGCCTATTTCCAGCAAGATGGAGCTCCGTCCCATTTTTCCCACATAACCAGTACCCCAGCCCCCAGATGAAACGTATCCCGAATTTTTCTTACTTTAAGATAGATGCTATACGCCCCTTCCGCAACCAATCGATGAATTGTGCGCAATCTGGAGATCTAGAATTTTAGGACCCAATTTTACCAACAAAATTTAACATCCGTACGATATTTAAACTTAGTAAGAAACGAAATTCGGCCAATTCTACATAATAGTATTCTCCAAAGGGAGCATCCAAACTTAATTTGGCAACCACCATCGAAGTGCTGAAATCATTCGTTTTATAAACGAAAATTTCAGAGAGTGGATTGATTGGGCAAAACGGAACCATCTCCTGGCCTGCAAAGAGTCCAAATTTGACCCCGATGGACTTTTTTTGTGGGCACATTGAAAGATATGGTTTGCAAAGATACACCGTCAACAGTTTTGGAAGTGCAGCAACGAGTACGCGCGGCAATAAACTATCTGAATGAAACGAATTACGTCTCAAATGCCATACACCATTTAGAAACAGCATATACTACTTGTATTGTTCAAAACGGCGGACATATTCAAAATCTAATTTTACTTGTAATTAATTTACATTAGGGAACGTTTGTAATTAGTGTTAATTTTTTGTTGTCATTTACGTAGACATTTATACGTAGAAATAAGCCATTTGCGAAATTTGGCAACATTATGCAAAGCTTGATATTCTGTTTTTAACATGACTTCTTAACATTGCCTAAAACGGTTGCGAACAAGTTGATAAGGACCTGTTTCCCAGTTTCACATCTTAATAATTTAAATTTTATACCCAATTTTTTAATTTATCTGCCAATTAAGCCAAAATGTAAGTCAGAGACCCGTACTATGTTATATAATTGAAATTGCTAATAAAGTGGCTATTCAAAAATCCAATAATATACAGGGTGTCTCGTTTAAGAAAATTGAGAAAAACATCATCAAACGTGGTAACACCGCGTTTAAAAAAAATATGAAATCTGAAGATGATCGCTAATAAGTTCGAAACGGTGCATCACAGAAGACACATGCTCATATATATCGTTGAATTTGTCTTTGAAAGGGTTATTCAAAAATTTAATAAAATATAGGGTGTTTCAATTTAAAAAATGTAACTTTATTTGACCACCCTGGATATAAAAAAGTGACGATTAAACAAATACAAAAAAATAAAGATCATTTTACTAGGAACAAGTTTTGCATTTAATTTTTATTGCAACCCTCGTAGTTTTAGAGATAAGGTATAGACCCTGTTGGGGAAACACCCCAATAAATGTATTAACTTGTAGTTTTTCACCGTATAGTCTGGTGTTAACACCCTGTATGCTCGTAGTATGATTATGCAATAACTAAAAGCCGAATAGATTTGTTTCACACCATGTAAACAGCAATTTGTGCATTTAAAGCAATGTATTTCAGTTACTACTTAATCCGAACCCGGATTGTCGGTATAATTGATTCCATTATATGAAACAATCGCAAGTTGTCACTCTCCGTCAAGAAAAACGTTTTTAAACATTTAAATTTAATATATTTTTGTCTCTGTCAATGTTGTGTAAAAAACAATATGTCAAATAAAGAAAGAACATTTTTCTACCTTCTCAAAATGCATCCCGAGCAATTCCCACTCTATTTCACTCTGCCGCCTGCCGGTAGCAAAAATTCAGTTTAGTGCAGCACAATCGTAAAGTGGCTAAAACATCATAGTTCTGTTGGGGCCAAGATATTGGGCCATTTTCTCACTTTGTTTGCACAGATATTTAGAAAATATCTGCTGTACTCTGTTTTCCTTGTCCAAGCTTGGATAAGGAACTCTTTTGGGCGTTTATACGCATTTTCTCGAAGACAGAAACGCCATAGCGTCCCGTCTCTCGGATCGCTGTTGATGAAGATCGAAAAAATAGCGGTTGGAAATTTGTAGTAGACAAATCTATTCCTGTACTCGAGATTCGAATCAAATGTTCGAAGTCTTACATCCCTGGTGAAGCTAAGTTGAGAGAATCGAAGAAGAGACGTAAAGTACAAGGTATTTTGTGTGAACGAAAAGCAGTTAGTTGAAATAAAGCTGATATAAATTCAGTAAAGAAAGAAGTTCTTGTTAAATTAAATAATCAAGAAGTTTTGTTAGACATTTAGTAATAGTTAACCTCATGTACAGTATTTAGTTTTATGTATGAAAGGATGAATGTTTGAAAGTAGTAGTTAGAAATCATTGTATATTAATCATATTAAATGCAAATTAAATCTTGCATTATTAAAGTACGTGATACCTAAAATACATGTTTCAACTCACACCCTACGAATAAATCCCCCGCCAACCAATTTTGTTACAGTCCACTAATGAAAGTGGTTAATTATAAAGATAATTACCCCCCCCCCCCCCCCCCCTTTGTGGTCATAAATGATTTAAAAATTAATTGTTTATATCAACCAGGCCCCTCTTAAACGGGCCTCCCTGTACATAATATATGACGCATTATATGCATTTATTTGTTAAAAAGTGCCAACATGTTGGTGGATTTTAAATATTTTCCAAGGTAGAATCGGTTTTATTCAATAGAAAAAGTATTAAACAACCGACTAAACATTTTTTTTATAAATGACATCCTCGCCACGCAGTATATATCCGACCAAAACTATTCATTAAAATGATTAATCTATTATATTAGTTTACATGGTCGTTATAAAAATGTTTCTTTTAAAACACAGGAAAATTATAGGGAAAACTATGAAATTATCCGATATTTTTCTAAACTTCCAGCGAAATAAATTACAATCCGGTTAATAATAATGTGACATTTTACCGGGCAATTTCAAAAACGGTTTTATTTGTAGCTGGAAAACTTAGGTATTTAGGTGTAGTTAATATTATAACAGGCAGACGCTTTATTCGTTTGTCTATGCCTAAACTTCGAAAGAATCTTCTGAAAGTAATTTTTTAAGGTTTCAAGTCGGAATGAACGATAACGGACCCTCGCTTGATTCGACTTATTTATTTGTTTGATCCCTGCAGACATTTAGGAATAGTAACGTTAGAAGTATCTAGAGGCAACACGGGGGTTAGGATGGGCTTGGGATATTTTCAAAGCCTTTTTTACGATTAGGCTCATTAGGCTCGGGTTTAGGGCTCAACGGAAATATTTTTTCGAAAAATACTCGACAAAGAAAGAATTTAATTAAAGCTTAATTCTTGAGCAAAGAAAATTACGGTTTAGCGTATTTTCGTCAAGGAGATAAATTTAAGTTTAATCTGGGCCTTATTAACCAGAGTGATGAACAATACGGTTAGGCGTTAAGAGTTAAAGATATAAAGGAGAGATAAGGGTAGAAACAAACACTAATAACAAAGATAAGATAGCTCACATTTAGTTGGTGGCTTCTCGGCAGTTTTCCAGGTGGAAGGGAAAAAACCATATAACTTCCTCTGACGAAGAAGGACTCTAACGGTGTCCTGAACGACTCAATCCAGAGAGCAGACTGGCGTGGCCTAATGACTGACCTTTAAGGGCTAGTAAACGAAACTCTGTAGGTTAAAGTACCCCGACGGTCGAAGTGTACCCCTACGGTTGAAGTGTACCCCTACGGTCAAACCCTGTAAAGAGTTGCTATACAACTAGCTCGTTGGAACGCATAGGTAGATCGTGGACGGACGAGGAGGCTTCTACCTAAAGCAGCATCAAATTCCAGTTATGGGGCGAGTTCCAGGCACTAACGAACAAAACTAACCAACGTAAGCAGAATAAGGCCTGAGGCTATAAATTGGTCGGTGGGGACAATCTCATGAGGTAAAGCAAAAAAAAAACATCCAACACGACCACTGCTTTAAACGGCAAGTCAACGTAGAGTGATTTCCTTCAAAAACTCTCCGGAAGCAGATGCTTCTTTCCAATATTCCCACTACAACTACGCCTGACCAATAAGAGTATAGTCACCCGTCACGTGGCCACGAGCTGTCATATCCAATAATTTATCTAAAGCGATTTCGCAAGGAAAACGCAGCAATAATTGCTCGACCTAGCCAAAAGGAAATATTTCCGCGACGTCAACACAAAAGAAAGAAAGTTCCTAAACGGCACGCACGTTCAGGAGTTGGTACCACAAACCGCTACAGAAAACTACTCTAAACATAACTCAGACAATCCTAATTTTGAATTTCCGGTAAAAGGCAAATGCAATTCACTTCCAGCACTGCATTCACCGGTCGGTAGAGGTCATTAGAATTTCGTCGTCCGGATCGACACTTTGATCTCTTGCTCATTACGGCGAGTGATAGTAAATAATAAAATGAACTGCACCAGTTTGTCAAGAATAACCCCATACTATATATCCTTACGTGGCTATAGGGAACAACCATCCATTTTGGCGGGTCCACCATTTAGTAAAGAAGAACTCTTACTTAAACCTTCAGACTTAACTTGATGCAGGGGGAAAGCCGCACGTTAAATTGTATCAAAATGAATGAAGGCAAATACCTATATGTATAATATGTAATAGAAAAACTAACATAATTTTAAACCTGGAATAAAAAATGTCAAGTGGGGGTCCGAAAGTAAATATTTTCAGAAGCCATATTGGGGCCCAAAAATTCGCTAAGGTAAAGTCCAAGTCAATTGAAAATAGGCCGTGGATAAGGAAATGTGATCGACGATATGTAACTTTGTTTTCGTAACTGGGATTGTTTATGTGTTTTTAATTATTACGTATTATCAATATCATAAAGGGTAAGGAAAACGTGAACAATACCGAACGCAACTAGCAAAAAGCTCCGGATAATTAACGATTGAGGCTAAATTAAATTTAGCCATTGAATGGCGCAGCTCAGCGCCTCTCCCTACTTCCTTTGCTTTTATTTTTATCGCTGTATTTAATTTAATATTTTTATCGTCAGCCATAAATCAACTCTAATTAACTTAATTAAAAATAATTTCAGCTCAGCTCCTATCCAAAAGGAAAAAGGAGTAAAATATACGCAATCAATGTCTGTTTATTAGAATTTCAGTTTTGTTGGGCTCGCTTTTTGTATAATTAGAATATTTTTCATAAATTGCGTGTATTTATAATATATACGTCATTAGATAATTTATTATAGGGCATTATTTGAAGTATTAATGAATTAATTGTATTTTCGAGCCCTGCCTGTTATTCCACTCTGGTTAATTACAAATAATTTATGAAAACATGAAGACGACAAAAACCGATTCGGCATAAATTGTGTTAAAAATAACACCAGATATTAATGTAGAAGCACAGATTAACCTATTAAATCTGTGGTAGAAGGTAGATCACAAAATCCTGCCAAAGCCCATATCTGACTAGTAACATCACTTGATATACCAAAAAAAATTTGAAATGGCTGCTTTTTGCTTCCTTTCCTGAAATATCAAAAACTCCATAACGACAGCGACTCATGTCACAAAAATGCTGTTTCAAGGGCCAAAAACCACAAAAAAAAAATAGATTTATCATATTTAGCGCGAATTGACGAGCAGGTTGGAAACCTCTAAGTTTTTCTGTTCTTTTGATGAAAAATTATATTACGAGCATTCTAGACTACCCTCAAAACACACGTTTAAGATAACGAATGTTGGCGTTTTCCATATTATTTTTAACCTCTAAAATCCTTGCACTTAAATTCTCAATAATTGCCTTAAAGTGACTAAAAAGTATATCAGCTCCCGGATTAACCGTACAGACGGGAAAATTTCCACGAAAAACTATAATTAGCAAGAAACAAAAAGGAGCCTACCTGCACTTGACGTGACTAACAAAAACTGTGAAATCGAATAACTGTAGAAAGTTGATATTACTTTTTTCTTTAACCCCCCGTTTGAAATCGCCTTTGAAACTGCGACCTTTTGTATCGAACAGGCGCAGCTCGACGACAAAAAGGGGAGAGAAAAATAATTAGCCCCTCAATGCAAAAAATACCCCGTCTAGGTTGGTAAGTGTCGCTACAAGTGGTACAGCGCACCGCTGTGAACATGGCATACACATATAACTGCGTGGCCTCGCGGATTGCGACACGAGGGTTAAACAGAAAAGCCATAATGGATATACTCCGGTGATTTTTCCATAGACGGAGGCACAAAAAATATGGATGAAATATATTCTTTCTGGCGGATTATAAATATGTTATATTACTTGTTATAACTCTTAAAAATAGGTAATGTATAGTAGAACAGGCAGAGAATCGCATTGAAAGTCAATGGAGTAAAATAGATGGCAGTTTCAGCACTATTGAGGTATTGGAAATTCCATTACAAGTCCACAAACTCTTTTAGCTTAGCTTTTATTATAGAACAAAAACATGTTAACCGTAGCCAAATGAGTGTACTTTCTCTTCAATGATGGAAATTCCAATTTAAGCCGTAGCCCCCGGGAATTTTCTTAAGCTTAGCGATGATCATTCACTATTTTTATGTAAAGAAATGTGGTTTGCTTTGAAATAGGTACTCTCGGTCATCAAAACTCCCAATTTTTATAAGATAAGAATAGAGCTTTAGGTAGGCGACAACTTAATAATTTGGTAAGTTGGCCTTCGCGTTTTTAAAGGTGTAATTCTGCAAAGATGGTCGGAAAGAAAGAAAAGGAACCTGATATATTGACATATTTATTAACTCTAAGTCCATTTGTGCCATATCTACTTATGGAATATGGAAGCAATTGTAGTCTATATACAGGGATGGCCAAGGGTCTGGAATAAAATTCATATCTTCTGAGGAAGCAATGTTTTTAAAAAAACGCTGAAACAGGGTAACTGATTTTGAGTTTTTCACATTTTTCGGTTAAATAAGAAATTTTTCCCAACCCCCAAATTTTTTTTCCAAATGGAAACCTGTCTTGTGGGGGCTCGTTGAAAAGCTCATGAAAAATGGAATCCAGCCATACCAAGTAAGCAAGTTTTATGTGTGCAATAACCAGGGTTTTAGAGCCTTGTAAAATACCTACTGCAGTGAGGAACTATTGGGAAAAATTAATAACAGACAAAGAATTGGAACCATTATTATTGTTGCTAGAGCAATTTGTGTGTCTTTTTTCATCTACCAGGCTGTTCAGGCTAACTGTTTCCTTTAGTTGTAAATCGGCTGAATATGAGTATCGTGTCAAAAACCAAAGTTTTAAAATCACAATGGTATTGTTGGAAAGGCAGCGTATCGAAATTTTGATACTACTTTGATGTAGAGACAAAATAAGAAGTCAACGTGAAGTGTTTGATTTATTTAATGCAAAATATCCCGAAAACCAAATATCACAAGGGACAGTTAGTAAAATATTTCACAAATTTGAGGAACACGGTACAGTACGTGATTTGCCCAAATCTGGTCGGACAGTTGCTTTGGATGATGCTAAAAAATCGGTAATAGCATTAGAAATTGCTGAAAATTCTCAAACTTCCACGGTTTCATTGGCTCGTAGTCAGGATATTCATTGAACTACAATTCGAAGGTTTTTGGAAAAAGAGAAATATCATCGGTATAAGATGGAGGACGATTATGATAGGCGTTTGGAATTTTGTGAGGAAATGATAAGACGGTGTGACAACAATGACTTTCCACTGGATATAATTTTTTCGGATGAGACTACGTTCTATTTAAACGGAGCGATTAGTAGACACAATTATCGCTTTTGGTCTCAGAAAAATCCACACTGGATATCAGAAGCGCATACGCAGCGTCCTCAAAAAGTTCATGTATGGGCAGGTATTATCAACAATAGAATTTTGGGTCCATTTTTTTTGAAGAAAACATTCGAACTGATACCTGCGCTAGCTCAGATTTTTCCTCATAGGATAGATCCAGATACACATGATACAGAATTTGGTTCCAACAAGAGGCGCTCCTCCACATTTTGGTACTAATGTCCGCAGGTACTTAGTTCAAAAATTTCCAAATGGTTGGATTGGGAGACGCGGTACAACTGGATGGCCACCAAGATCACCCGACTTAACGCCCCTAGATTACTTTCTTTGAGAATATTTGAACGAATAGGGTTTATCATGATAGACCGTACAGTATTGAAGATCTAAAGCACAAAATCACGGCGGAGATACGTAATACACCACCTGAAGTCAGTCGTAATGCTGTAGACGGCTTTTACTATCGCCTAGGAGAATGTCAGACAGTCAATGGAGGACATTTCCAGCGTTTGCGGCATTAAATCACCTGTATGTAATTTTATAAAAACGTTTTAATTCACAAATTTGAAAAAAAAAGTTGGGGTAACTAAGTGGGTTGGGATTTTTTTTTATTTCACCAAAAAATGTGAAACACTCAAAATCAATTTCCGTGTTTCAGCGTTTTGTGAAAACATTGCTCGCTCAAAAAATATGAATTTTATTCCTGACCTTTGGCCACCCCTGTATAGCATCGTTCATTACGTTATTAAGACAGTTGTATAGCCTACTAAATCCATATGTAAGTTCATTGAGATATTCTAGAGTTCTATACAGGGTGTAACATAAGTACGTTAAAATAATCGAAATACGTATTCCTGAGGCAATTTTAAGAAAAAAACTTCATATGAACGTATGTCCTAAACGTCCTAACTTTTGAGATACAGGGTGGTAAAATTATCAGAAAAAAATCTATTTCGT
>MU182094.1:723167-748570 GCA_016904865.1 Pissodes strobi
GTACCTTTCCCGGATCTAAATTTCAAATCAATGCTCATATCAATTAGCGTCGTTATAGACGAACGGTAAGATGTAAACCTAGTACTTCCTCTGCAGTGTACTGGTAGAAATACACTGGTAAGTTTGTGCTTGGAAAAAAACTAGTTTTGACAATTCTAAATTAAGGATAAGTTATACAGGGTACTTAAAAAATACAAAAATGAAGGTTAAAAAAACAAAAATTTTGGAATATCGGAAAACCTTCTGCAGAAAAAATAAAGGTCCTATTAAGACAAAACTAAAAGTCAAATACCATTTTTTCCAAAAGTACATCGTTGCTGAAAAAATTAAGGCCAAATTTAAGAAATGAGGATTTTTTCGTAATTTTTTCAATAATTGTCATGAATTATCACCGCGACAGGAATCTAGGAACTCTTACATCAGAGCTATACTTGGAATTATAGCATGTATATGTTATCCCACAATTAGAAATCCTCCATCCAAACCGAAGAGATATCTGGTTTTAATAGGATGGAGCTCCCGCGCATTTTGGTTTGCCCGTGCGTCAATTTTTGGACCAAGGTCCAAACATTTCCAAATCGGTGGAAAGGAAGGAGAGGCACGATTGAGTGGCCCGCTAGGTCCCTGGACCTCACCCCTTTGGACTTTTACTGGTGGGTGGGCTTCAAAAAGTAAAGTATATCGTTAAAATTGGCTCGAAAACATCTATTAATATTCATAAAAATATTTAAAATAACAAAGATAATAATATATTTTTTGACTCTCCCTGTATACTTTCAAAAACGAACTTACATTTATATTGTTATAAATTATGTTGATCGGTAAATTTTCGTCGGAAAATTACGAGCGGTTTAGAAGATATTTGCAATATTCCAGAATTTGTAGATATAATGTATATCATCGTTCAAAAAGTTATTTGGCAGTTATATACAGTACAAAATCCATATGGACATAATATAGGAGTTCACTGATATGTTCTGGAGCATTATATAGGACACAAAATCCCTATATGTATATATGACCGTTCAATAAGATATTATAGCGAATTACACAGTCTATACAGTCCCTGAAATATTAATGGTACTTCCACTTAGTCTTTTAGTTCACAACATATCAATACTCATACCCTTACCGAATATTACCCGTATTTATAATTGGCCTTTTTAACTGTATCACATTTTTTTGATAAATAACTTTGCAACCTTTAACCCTTTATCATTTTATAAGCCTTGTATTTTAAATGACTGGACTAATAGGAGAATAGCGAATACGATTTTTCACTGATATTCTTAAATTCGACCGAGTTACTGTTTAATTGTGAACACCGAGAAATGGTTCTTTATACTTGAAATAAATTACTATATTTTTAACTTATATTTTACTGTATTATTTAAAACGACAGAGCATATAGAGAGATACTTTTTCACTTATGAACTGGACGTCTACTGCTGAAGATCTGATCGTCGTGTGGACGTTTAGGTAGCAGAGGAAACTGCTCAGACAGTTGTTTTCATCGGGAGACTCTTATTACCCAAGTACACTATAGGCTAAATGGCTTTTGTGAACTATTGCACAATCAGGTGTTCATGGATAAAATAAAATTATGAAATAACTCTTCTGGGGTCTGGCAGGAGTTCCACAAGTTTTTTTTAAAACCCAAAAAGGCTAATCCGCTGTATTTTCGGCTTACACCCAACTACTTCTCCTAAGCCTTATTGCAAAATATATTCTATCAGTACCATCGTTGTATTTTTAATCCTTTATTAACTTTCTCAAAAGCCCTAACTTTTTTAAACCAAATCAAGATTTATATGCTCAAAATATGTAAATTACCCTGCTCTCTTTCGGAAGGGTCAATTGTACAGAGCCATCAAGATGCCAGATGCTTACAGGAAACAGGCTAAGAGTTAAACCATAAAGTATTATATTCTGATTTTTATTGTAAATTTTAATATTTTATAGCGTCCCAAATATTTTATTTCATGATCGTAAAATTCCATATCAAATTGCTCTATTCTTATTATTATTTTACCTGTAAGTTCGCGGGTGATTATACTCGGATTACATGCTACATATTGTGGAAGTTTATTGTTTATGATGCAATTACACAAACCTAATGCAATGACACGGGGAACGAGCAGGGGTGTTTTAATAATCATTAATCATAACTAATGATTGTTGGTTGTTGCAATAGACCACAAGAAGCCAATAATCCGATTTAGAATACTAAAACTCAATCAAAAGGAATAGCTTATGCTACTTTAACTAATAACTATTTAATCTTACCAAAAGCTCGAAATAATCGCATATCACACTGCTGCTAACACACATGAGAACTTACCTGAAAAGAAAAATGCATGATAAGTAAATAAAAAGTAATAAACTATCAAACTAAACTTTAAACATCAATAAAAATCATAATACACTGTATGTAACAAGATGTCAGTAATAAAGTAAAAAGCCCGTTTTCGCAATGAAAATCTGAGTCTAGCAAAGAGATAAAGAGTCGAGTGAGGTTTATTACCAACACTTTTTATGACTATATCTATTTTATCTCAGTGGAATTCATGAGGTATCATTCCAGACCACGGGTTTCCGTGTATTAGTTTGTATATGATAATAGAAATTATTATATTTTATTTACGCCATCGAGTTACAATCTTCTGCGGGAGTTAGAGCATCATTACCGCACTATTTTTCATAAATAAAACAAATTGTTATTCGCTGTCAAACGTGCATCGCTACAGATTAAAAAGATTTGTATACGCACCACTTTAACAGGTATCTCTTGAATTTTTGGTGTCAATTTTGAATTTTTCATATAAATAATGATAAGCATTAAGTTAATTTTTAATATTTTTTGTTAGGGTGGGCGGGCGCAGATAAAATATTGTTACGTTTTTCCGTGGAGTCTGACAAAATTACAACTTTTACTATTTTAAAATAATACTCTCTTTATTCTTTATCACTCTATACAATAATTGTATAGAGTTTAGTGTGTTCAATTTATGAACACACTAAACTACTCCTATAGCTTTGCAACTATTAGATCTTTACAATTCAGTACTTAATGATTAACTAAAAACTACACGTATTCTGCGCGCTATTTTTATCCAGTAGAATAGTCTCCGGACTAACCTTGAAGCGCCCGCCAGCTTCTGTATTATTCTCGCCCGGCCGCACGCATCAGGAAAATACTGCAGCTCCCGAATCTTCTCTGCCGCCGACGACTCACACGGAAAGAACGTAGACTCCGCAAGTTAGTTGTATAGGGTAGCACAAAAGCATTCAGATTGTTGCTAGCCGTGACAATATTGTACAATACATATGAGTTAACATAATTAATATATTAGTGTGGCTACACAATTCGTACTGGCACTCGTTGGGCAAGTTTCACACGCACATATTAATGATTAACTCACTTATACCGTAACTGATTATTACAGAACCAAATTTATTTGCTCTTATGAGGCTAAATTGAGAATACGATAACGTTTAGAGTTGGTCAAAGTACTGTGCGATAAGTACCTTTCCGATTATTTGTATCAACTCGGGTCAGTTTTGATACGTCTGGATTCCTTTTTTGTTAGACTTGAATTTATAATTTATTTTTTTAAATAAATTAATCTCACAAAAATGAGCAGTAGTTATGACGGCACATGAGCATTGAATAATTTTGATAACCGTGAAACAATTGCGGTTCACGTATATTTGTGGGTGTTTATCGGTCTCCAACCGTTCTGAACTTGTCTTGATCTGGTTTTCAACAGGTTTCCAACCGCTTTAATCCACTCCCAAATAACAAGAGAATATGCACTTGAAGAACAATATAAATTTTATTATTATTATTATTATTATTATTCTAGAAACAAACAAGCGGCAGAGCCGATGAAGTTGTTCCCGTCAAGCTTTACAGACTATAGCGGACAAAGTGGGCACTTTTTTCTTTCATTTCGGCATCAAGTAGATTTTTGAGTGTTTATATTGTTTACAGACACTGTATTCCTGTGGAGATTGTTCCATTTCTAGACCACACGATTAACCAAAAAGTTCCTTCTCACCAGTTTGTTGCAACTTCTCCAACTTTTTAGTGTGACCCCTTAACGGCCGCGACGTACTTAGTGTATATATGTTGCTGCAAGGGTAATATCCAGAGGTCCACTTAAAGGTCTCGATTAGGTCTCCACGAGATCTTTGCTCCCTAAGTGATGTTAGATGCAAATGTCGTAGTCTGTCTGTGTACTCCATGGTCCTTAGTGTTAGGGGTATTTTAGTCACTTTTCTTTGTACCATCTCCAGTTGCTCGATGTCCTTTATATAATATGGGTTCCACACAGAATAGGCAAATTCCAGCTTTGGTCGAATATAGGTTTTGTAAATTTTTAGTACCATTTCTTCAGGTAAGTCCTGGAATGCTTTTTGGACTAGGTATATTAATGTATTTGCCTTCTTCACCACACTATTGATGTGAGGTTCCCACCTTAGATCCCCGGATGTTTTACCCCTAAATCTTCATGGGTGTTTACATATTTTAATATGTGTTGATCTATTATATAGTCTATTTGAGGATTTCCCGTTGCCATATGCAGAATAACACACTTGTTAGCGTTGAGAGGAAGCAACCACTGTTTAGACCAAACACTTATTTTCTGCAGATCATTCTCCAATATAGTAGATGGACTTCCATAAATTTTGGTATCATCCGCATATAAGAAGATGTTAGAGGTGACAAGTGGTGGTAAATCGCTGGTATACAAGAGGAACAACAATAGTCCGAGCAGGGAGCCCTGTGGTACTCCACTCGTAACCGCATACATTGGAGAGAGCATTTATGCGCACATAGTATTCTCTGTTTGCCAGGAAGCTCCTTATCCAGGACAAGAGATGCCCCCTCACACCGAGGAGTTCAAGTTTACTCAGCATTCTATTGCGGTGTACTTTATCAAACGCCTTCTCGTAATCGATGTATACAATATCAGTAGGTTCATTATCATCAAAACATGTTGACCAGTGATTCACCGCAGTCAGGAGGTTGGTTGTAACTGATCTTCTAGGTAGGAACCCCTGCTGACTCTCTGGTATGATGCTGTGGTATACCATGAATAGCGTCTTCATCTTGCCCAAGTAGTGACATACCTGGCGAGTCGATGTATCTGTAGTTGAAATCACCAAAGAAGATAATGCTCTTGTTTTCACTTGACGCATTTTCTAGGGTTTCCAGTAATATGTTGTTTTCCACCAAACCAGCATTTCTATGTCTGTATATACATCCCAGGAGAAGTGGCACTTTGCATATTTGTACGTCAACCCAGACTGACATGATCTTGCTGTTGTCATTGATATATTTAGTGTTGACTGAAACACTTACTTTGAGGTTTTCAAAACTATTACAAACATATATGATGACCCCTCCACCTTTTTGACCTACTCGGTAAGTTTGGAAATGTGTATAGCCAGGAAGGGCAAGTAGTGTTTTGTTATTATCATTTGCCCATGCTTCAGTTATGAATATTAAAGTTCGAGACCTCTGGGCCATAATTGCGTGGAACTCATCTAATTTTGTAAACAGTGAATTAGCATTAGCGTAAAGCATAGAGACTTCCAGGAGATGATTGTCATTTAGTTTTTTGTTTGTGTTTTGCTCCTTATTTAGGTTATTTTTGGCATTCGATCGAAATATTTAATAATAAGATTCGGCTCACCTTTCTCTTGCCTACTTTTGAGCTCCACTGCAAGCTTCTGCATGTTTTCTCGTTGTAGTGGTGTAAGATCCGGTTTTATGTATGATTGTGACACCTTCGGCAGTTTTTCTTGTTTTTTTAACAGTTGGATCGCTGTTTCGACTGATTTCAGAACAACTTTTATTGGCCTCACTTTACTTTCATCAAATTTACCCAGTCTGTAGTACTGTATATCCTCATTAAAGGTATCTACACACTGCTTTGACACATTATTCATCTTTGCTTTTTCGTCTTCTTCACGCTCATCTTTGTTTGGGTTGTTGGATTCGGGGACACCAAAAATTAAAATGTTTCTGGAGCGTATTTGCCTGTCCTGCAGTTTCTCAAGTATGGCTTCACTGGGTGCACCTGCTGTTGTTTTGGTTTGTATAACCTCCTTAAGATGCTTCAAGTCATCCTCCACTGCTTTGGACGACTTGAAGTCTGTCTTCTTGCTTACAATTTCAGCATAGGTAGACTTAATTTCTTTGATGTCGGATTGCAGCTTCTTTAGTTCAGAATCTAGGGTTTCCTTTATTTGCTGTGTGTTTGCACCGAGTTCACTTACTTGCTTTTGGAAGTTTGGAATGTCTTTGTTACATCCATGAAAACGCAGGTTGAAGCACACTTAAAACAGATCATTTTTGAGGTTAAGTCCATCTTTCACAGTTTCACTCAGAAAATTCAAGTTATTTGTAAAAATATTATATCTCAGAGGAAGATTGATTAAAAAGAAGGTCTCCCGCGTGACAGGTGGGAGAGGTTGTAGGGAAAACTGGATCTGGAGTGTTAATAGTACAGAGATATGGCAGGTTTTGGCAGAATCCTACATTCAGGAGTGAATGATTACAAGCTAAGGAAGAATAAAGAAGAAAAATGGTTCTAAGGTTTTGATCAGCTCAAAAGTAAAGATTAACAATAACAACACATAAATAGATGATTATTCATTTGCGCAATGTTGCAAATCCAGTTCTGAATGTTCTAAAGCGAGTTTGAATTTCTCATTAACGACATATTTTATAATTATAGAAGGAATGATTCATTAGATTCTTCCGTCCATACTCTCAAAACTGATAGTCACATCACTCTCTAGAGATCTGTAGAATTTCGACATTCCATGCTTTTCGCATAATAAGTTGAAGTTACCATGTTTCCTTGGGCATTATTTCTTCAAAATAGTAGTAATTTAATTTCAACAGTGTCGGCTATGAGAACACTGTCATCTACGTATTTAAAGTTGTTTACTATTTTGGAACGTATTAACCAGTAGTGACTGGCGGAAGCGGAGGCAGTGTCTCCCTTGTAAAACATTAAAGAAAAACGTGTTTTACCTATACCTAAACATATGTTCTACAATTTCCCTATCAGCTATTTTGTTTTTACCATACTCTTCAAAACTATTGACAAAATTTGGTAAGTCCTTCTCACCGCGAGCTGACTGTCTATTATGTTTTCAGCGATCACGGAATTTATTCTATTAACTGTACTCCCTGCTATCGCTATCTTGTTTGATCTTTACTGCACTTTTACTCCCTGCTACCGCTATCTTGCCTGTTCTTTATCGCACTTTCTGCAATGTACGTTACTCCAGCTGCGGAGGCAAGCCTCCAATAGACTGCTTCAGATTAGTTAGTCCGGCATGCTCAAGATGCATACGCGACCGGAGTGGAGACAAATACATATCTTTACTAAAGATCAGGCAAATACCAGTTCGGTATTGCCATTTTGCCCCTATTCACTTCTGCTTTAATAGGAGGTCTACTTCTGGCGACTTAATGGATATATCACGCGAATTAATAAAATTTGGAGCAAATCGGGGAAGTTTTCGCTTCGTAGGTTTCGCATTACCGATTGAGGTGGTCCATTTCATTCGGTCTGATTTTGCCGAACCATAAAATAACTTAGAGTAGATACCTACAGAGAATATAAAGATATTTTACTGGTCAAGATGAAGTAAACTTGCATTATGAAATTAACTGATATATTAAAATAAGTTTCTACTGCTGTGTTTGTACAAAAATAATCATAATATTAATATTTGATTTCAAATAACTGATGATTTAAAAGAGAAACGAATTTCAAACGAACCTGGGACACTGACATCTATTATTTGTGTGTAAAACTAAAAATATAGCAGTACGATGGAAATTCGATAGTATTCGATGTCGAGCTACTGCAGTTTCATTGGTCTAAATCTTTAGATACTATAATATTTTCGAAGATACCTTGTGGATCAATATTGTAGGCAAATAATTCTTATTGAAGACATTATCTTGTAACTTTCCGACTCTGTTGCAAAATCTAAGTGTCGCGTTTGATGAAACGCGTTTTCCTAAAATGAACTTAATTGAAAATTATTTTCCATCATTTATGGCCCGAGATAAACTTTGGTTTAGTAATTATTTGTATTGAATATGACATTTCAGGGAAGCTGATGCCTTGATAAATGATTTGGCAGTTAAAAAACTGCTATATGTTATATGATTTAAAGATCTTAGTCTTGCTTGTATTTACTCACGCAATGAAGATTGTTTGAGTATATACTTGATATAAAATTTACCACTTAAGACTTAAGAGTATAACTTGCGTATAGACAGAATCGTTTGGCTTCAGGCCCAAAATATTTTGACTAAAGCATAAAAGGAAAACAAATATGTATTCGAGTCATCCATTGGAGTTTTTAAGCATTACGCATCTCCATCCATGCAACAGATTCTCCTAAATAATAAACTTATTATTCAAATATTTCATCATTTAAGTTGGCTTAATAACGTTTATATTATGCGTGAATTTCAACTTTCTACCTCGAATAATTTAATCAGACAAGACAATATTCATCTTAGCCCTAATGCAGATAATCGCATCAACAATAAACCAATAATCGCACCTTAATGGCTTCCACCATAAAGCAGATATTAATGAAAACAAATGAAATATCTTAGACAAAACACGATGCGCGTCAGACAGCAAGACAACACCCATTACCAGTTGTGCATCCTATTACCATTACCTCTCCTAACAAATGACTCGGCTTAAATTATGTATGTTTTCAGCATAATGCACCGCGACTATATATCAGTGGCGGTTCGTTAAAAAAAATATATCTGAATTTCGTTTGTACGTACCTACAGGCTTTCGCTATCTTAAAAGGCAGGGCCATCCTGTAGGCGGCAGAAGAAAGCAGCTGAAAAAATATCGCATTGAATAAAACGGGTAAATTATCAAAACCGAACTTTTTGTCCTTGTTTAAAGTTTGTGATATGCAGCTCGAGCGATTTTCAAAATAGATTCAGGAGAACAGCCCCCCGATTATTATTATAAGAGTTCCTTTATTGTTTCTTGTAGGTTTTAAATTTCAAACCCGTCAGTATGAGCATTTTTTTCGAAGCTTCTTTGAAATAAAGGCGTAGAGACAAATTGTTTAAAGAGGCAAGGCAAAGAGTCAGTATTTTACGAGACTATTGCATGCAATTCAACGAAGTAAGGAACCTAGTATGAAAATAAATTACAAACTATGTGCCATATGTTGCAATTTTGACCCCATGCTTGGCAAGGATTTCTGGAACATAAAACTATAACAAACTGAAATATTTAAATTATTATAATGGTTAAAAGAAAAGTTTATGCATTTCATGTAAATTTCCAATTTCCTACAAAAGGTTAATATTACTGCCTTCAAACAGTTCCACCTCCATGAAACTAAACCAGTAAAGACCCTCTTTCTCCAGTTTCAGCCTCGTTTTACCCTAAGCGCATTATCTGCTGCAATTTAAATATTTGAATATCATTACACCGTGTCCTGTCCAAAACTGAATGCACCGAGTTGAGGGTAAATGCCGAATCAATAGCTAAGCTTTCCGCAATATACATTATTTATTAATTAATGTTAGGATGATATCACTTGCAACACTTTAAGCACCGCATATATAGAAGCATAGTACATATAGATCAATAAAATCGTTTTTGCTGCATTGAATAAAATTTTCTGCTATTTGCAACAACTATTGAAGTAATTAGCTCAGAACACTATTCAGCAAGGAATTTAAGGAAATCATCAATCCAATAACCATTGTTGTAGCTGTAAAATTCTGGTTCTTTTAATTTTACTGTTTGTGAGGCAACTGATATAATATATTCTTTAAATCTTGCTGGTTTCTTCATATTTTCTCTCGATCTTAACCTTCTACTACTATAACAAGCTCTTCCATAATATTTTCATTGTCAAAATCTGGATCTTATATATTATCTGTGTCATTTTTATGAGTCTGATCTTCAGTTGCTTCTCTTCCCTCTTTTTGATTACTGCCTGATGTTTCTACATGAACTTGTATATCTTCTGGCAAAAACAACTGCATTTTTAAGCAGTTTTCTCATGGAGCACGACATTACGTGGTCGTATTAGTTGCTTGGTTCTTCTTCGTAAACTACGATACCCACCGTTGTTGT
Source organism: Pissodes strobi (assembly GCA_016904865.1). Taxonomy (NCBI): domain Eukaryota; kingdom Metazoa; phylum Arthropoda; class Insecta; order Coleoptera; family Curculionidae; genus Pissodes; species Pissodes strobi. Next base: position 733,334 of record MU182094.1, read on the forward strand.
CATAATTAACTAAAATCCCTTTTATAGCTTTCTTTTCCATTTCCCTCCTACACTGCTTAGGAACATGGACATAACTCAAGCTTGCTACGTTCATTGACATGAAGGGAGCATCACACATCAGTCCATCAGAAGAGCACTTCAAGAGTGGGAAGTTGAGCTCCCAATCATAAGATGGACAGAAACAATGCTAATGCACCGCTTCGTAACAGCACAAATAAACGGAGCGTCAACAACCGTCAGCACAGTGAAAGGATGCCCTCAAGGAGGTGTTCTCTCCCCCCTACTGTAGACACTAGTAGTGTATAAAATCCTTACCACTCTGAGTAGAGCTGAATTTATAGTTCTAGGCTAAGCAGACGACGCATGCAAAATGCTCTAAACATCATCAAGAATTGGAGCGAAGAGGGAGGGACTCTCCCTAAATCCTAGGAAAACCATTCTTGTCCCGTTTACAAAAAAAATGGAAGCTAGAAATGAGAGCGTCCAACCTACACGGAACACAGTTAACTTTTTCCACCGAGGTAAAATATTTAGGAGACACACTGGACCGTAAACTTACCTGGAACAAGCATCTCATCATGTTTTAGGGTTTCTAAAGCCACAGCGACAATCTGAACATACCGCAAACTGATTGGCAAGGCATGGGGCCTAAAATCAAAAATGGTATATTGGATCTATCAAATAATAATAAAGCCCATGATCACCTATGCATCGCTGATATGGTGGCCAAAAACCCTCGGACCAAACTTAATAAAGTGCAAAGGCTGATATGCCTGGAAATAACAGGGGCAATGTCAACGTGCCCCACCGCAGCCTTAGAGGTACTACTGAATCTGCCTCCTCTTTATCTCAGTGTGAAGAGGGAGGCGATTATCAGTGCTCACAGGCTACTCCAAATAGACAAATTCAAGCCTGGAGATTTGACTGGTCACATGGGCATCTTTGAAGAAATAAAACTGGAAAATGCCAGCAAACCAAGTGACCAAATCACGGCCATGTTGGACCTAGATGTCCTATTCGCAGTGGTTATTGATGACCGCCAATCATGGGAGAGTAAAAAACGACCTCAGGCTGATAACGCATCGCTGTGGTACACAGATGGTTCACAACTAGCGAAAGGAGCAGGATTGGGCTTTTCAGGTCCAAACTGTAAGCTTTCCAAACCGCTAGGCAAATATATAACCATCTTCCAAGCGGAAGTGCTTGCCAAAAATATATGTGCAGAAGAATGTCTCACACAAGGATTTCACAGAAAGCACATCTACATATTTTCAGACAGTCAGGTGGCTCTAAATGCTATAAAAGCTTTCAAGTGCGTGTCAAAACTAGTCTGGGAATGTAAGCAAACCCTAAAACAACTAGCAACACTCATCCAGGTAACTTTAATGTGGGTTCCTGGTCATATAGGAATAGAGGCCAACGAAAGCAGACTGCCTTGCGAAAGAAGAAGTTGGAAACCATATTATGGTCCAGAGCCTAACTGTGGCCTTATGAAGAGCCATATCAAATAGGAACTAAACAAATGGGAAAAGGCCAACTGTCATACTACTGGAGAAACACTCCAGGACTAAGAGGCGAAGAGGTTTATCACCATCTCTACGAAAATAGCAGAACAGTTCTAAAACATGAACAGAGCAGATATTAGAACTGTCGCCTGACTGCTTACTGGACACTATCCGGTAAAATACCACCTAAAAGCAATAGGCAAAGCCGATTTTGCAATGCTGCAACTGAAACCGCAGAACATCTACTCTGCCAATGTCCAACCCAACTCTGCAAAACGCTCAAGTACCTTGAAAGAGTACAGCTATCACCTCAAGAAGTGAATCAACTACCCCCAAGAAAATAGCTTCGTTTGGAAGAAGTCTACGTCTCCTGAACACAAATTAAGTTGTAGAGTCATATCTGTAAAGGTAGCACTGCCGGGCGGCTGAAACTAGCCGAAACGTATGACCCTTCAGAAATTCTGAAAAGGATCCCGGGGGCTCATCCAGAATATAGTGAAGACATCAAATAAACAATGAGAGAATGCCTAATTGATTTCCTTCACGAGTTACGCGGTTCTGATAAATATCGACCGAAACGTAGCAAGAAAGTTGAACCTGGAAAACATCTTCGATCGGATGAGCCAGTTGCTGGTCTTTCGAGAGAACCTGCGGCTGCTCTTTAGGGGTCGTTGCATTTAAAGGTCCACAAATATCTGCATGTATCAGTTCTCCAGGAGCCTTTACTAACCCAGCCTTCACAAAATTCTGTATCCAAGCTGACACTTATCACTTGCTTCACATGTATTTTGTGCCGATGGCACAACATTTCATGATGCAACTGAAGCAGATTTTTCAGTGCACTTTTAGTTGACATGACTGTCATTTTCTGGATATAAATTCTGCACCGGCAACTTGAACAGACCACTATTCTTTTTCCTTTTTCCAACCGACAATGAGATTACAGATTTCTAAACTGGAAACAAACTGGCTGTTTGGATTTTAACAAATTCTTCTTAACCCTAGGACTTTTAAACGTATCTCGTTGCCTGAAAGGAACTCAAGGCTGTGATATTTTATATAAACCCAGGCAAAAGGTAAGAATTGTTCTGGGATATAGTGATGCTGATTATGGGGGTAATGCAGCAACAAGTGGTTCAACTTCAGGTGTTGTTGGTTCATGCGCTGGGGAAGCAATATTATTTATGGCTTAGTCAAAGACAGTCTTCAGTAGCAATTTCCACTAAGAAACCAGACATCGTCACTGAAAGCGAAGCTGCAAAAGATTTGGTATGGCTCTATGAAGATGTTATCATTTGAAGTACGTTCCTTCACTTTATCTTGATAAAGAAGCTGCTATAAGACTAGCGTAAAATAGGGCTTTTTTTTGTTCGTGTACTCATCATAGAAGAGATTGACGTGATTAGGATCACAACCTCCGTGCAAGCTGCTGATCTAATGGTAAAGCCATGGTTCAAGCCCTGACTGATTACTCTACTTGAAGCTATAGGGTTAAATAAATTATTCAATGGAGAAGGTGTTGAAAATGTTGACTTATTTTATATCTTCTAGTTAATTTGAACCCTACACGTTTATATTTATACCTTTATATCCGGCAAGGTTAAAAGTAAAATATAAGATAAAAGATCTCGCTGTAAGAAAAAAATTGCTATAAAGTTGTCAGTTGCCTTCGGCGTTATTCTTTGCTAAAAGAGTATTCTGAGATAAATACTTCAATAGCAACTACAGTACATGAAAAGTGCAAATAACGAAATCAAACAAACTGATTAAAGACATTTGGAAGAAGATAGTAAGATTAAAGACATTTAGAAGTTAGAAAGAAAGACTTAATAATGAAAATCCTTATTTCAGCGAAAACATTTATAAATAATCTGATGATGATATTTTGTAGGTAAATGAAACAAAATATATAAATATTTTTAAAGTGCATATGACACACATAGTCAAAACCATTTCACAAATAATAAGGATGGACCTTAGAGAAAAAAATTCCTGGTTCCAAGCAAAGTGTGGGTTAGCGTTCATTTCTCAATGTGCACACGGAATCGAGACAAGTGTTGGACTTTTCTGAGACATATCATATTCAAATGTGTTCAACTTATCATATTCGCTCCTACAGAATCATCGTTTATGCAGATCTATTTTGGTCGACCAAGGTCGAACATCATGGAAGGTAAAACATTAAACATGGAAAGAGCACTACCCCACCTGCCTCCAACACCTCTTTCGCGTCTGTTCATTGGATACCTGCGTTGTAGACTAAAGGATTTATTTTTGCTACTCTTGAACTAGAAGTGACAGACAGGTTCTTAAAAGAGTCAACAAATAATATGGTCAAACTATATGCCTGGCCGTTTACTCCTTGCAGCCCATTTCTGCGCGCATTTATTCCTGTTAATTCATCCATGGTTTCAGACGTCATTATCGTCCTCTTTGTCCCTGAATCTATTTTACCCTTTTAATACCATTGAACTCATTAAATAGCTTAAAAATATCGATACAAATAATGTATCTATTTCATAACAGTTCGTTCGGCCTTTGTGACCAGACCAGACAGATTCCTGACTTAATGACCTGTACTTTTGGCATTGCCAATATTTCCAGACGCACTACAAGCCTTTTTAAGACTTACAGCCGCCCTAGGTACTTTTTCTTGCAAATCATGTAGTCTGAGTAACTGCCACTGTTAATTAACAGCTTTACTTAGGTTTTCAAAATCGCATCTCACATGTTGCTGTATTAAGTTCGGAATGTTTGTTCTCCGGACATAATTTTTTTTGGCTTGCCATTGTTCTGGAAAATGGTCTACTTTGGATCGGCTTGAATATAATTCAGACGCAAACGATTTTCGAACAATAATACATTATTATTGGGTAATTGACCTTTTGATTGCAAAAAAGCTCCGCCACTGTTAGCTATATAATATATTTGAATATATCGTTATATTGTTGAAATGCAACATGTATAGGTGCGATCGAAATGCTGCATTGTGGCATTGTTTGCTGGGGTAATTATTTCCTTTAAAGCACCGACACCCATTAACATATTGAGAAACGTCTTTGCAGACATGCTATTAACTTATTAAATATAAAAATTTAAAATGTTATAATAACACACATATCTCGCGAATGTGTCATAAGGAAACAAAGCGATAAAGGTGCTAAAATAGACATTAATATTAGCTTAAGTTATATCGAGATCTGATCGCACCTGTAATGTATAATTATTGAGATTGCATACGCATTTATAAAGGTATTTTCCCCGTTGAATCTGTCAAATTTGACTGCTGTGCAGGAAGTTGCTGCACTTAGGAAATGGTAATAAGACAACAGAGTTTTAGCCCTTCTCATCTTGAGTAAAACAAACCATTTCCTTGTTAATAATGGTAATAATCTGAACCAAACCGAATCTGAGGAGCCTCTTGTCAATGCTTTTTTTTCAGATATCAATGACCATTTTAAATTCTGATCCAGTTGTATCAGATTTTTCGGATATATTGCACGACAAAGAGCCAGGACAACAAAATATTACTAACAATAACTCTGTTTATTGTGCCAAGACTACCATATACCTCTGGACTAAGATATCGTTTTGCTAAAACTAAAACTAAACCACATTCACTAAGCCGCACGGCATCGCTAAATCTCATTGTTGCTTTTCGAATTAACCAAGTAAACCGATTTACCGGCATTAAATTTTAACTGGCTGCATTCTTAACTACGAGCTAGTCGGCAGTTATGCTTTAAAATTTCAGGCTAATTGTGATGTGTTCAAAGAAGAATAATGTTTTCATGGCGATTCACATGGTTTGTTTGTGTTTTATAGGTAACATTAATTGCTATAGTATTACACTATATCGTTACCTAGAAGTCCTAGATGCTACAGGTCGGCGATAGTCAAAGAAGGTTAATAGGGCTCCAATAGCCTCTTTAAATTACTGATAATCATGTGCCAGTTGTCTGTAAGGTGCTTGTGTGGATAAAAAGGAGTCAGATGGATCCGGATCACAGCCCGTGGTCTAGGTCAGAGAAGATGGTCTCGCTGTATAGACGGGTTAGTTTGGGTTGAGGTCGTGTTACTTCGTGAAGGCACAGTATATTTTTAAAGGGTTACCAAACGTACGTGATATTGTAGCGTCCTCAAACCTCAACGTGTGCATACGCGGATTCTTTTAAATCTGTTAAAACGCTGAAATCAGCTAGGTTGTCTCAAAGACGAGATAGAAACTCTGCAAGAAAAATTAAAAAAAAGTAAGCACCCATCCATGTGGGAGCACAAAATGGCGAAGCATTAAAAACCAAAAAGGCAACTCAGCTAGCAAAAACAGTAGAAAATTCCAGTTATAGAACTGAGTCCAGGCACTAAACCCTAAACCAAAGGTAATAGCAAAAATGGATCGCGTAGATGATCCCATAAGGATTTTCACAAAACTATGCTATTGCGACGCCAATAGTGCCAATCACAGTGGCTGAATTTTAAAGAGTGTCCCTAGTTCGGTTTCCATAAGTGGAGAGGATAGAAACAATGCTACGCGCAAATACCACAGGAAGTTCTCTCCAAAACTTAAATGAGCCATTCCCCTACGAGCTTTATGCTACATGCCACACATAAACAAGGCTTTCTGTCCATATTTAAAGCAGTCAGTCAAAATTTTAACCTGACAAATCTTACTTAACTTAAATAAATGCCTTGACCACAAAGAGGGTAGGTACTTAATTACTTCTCCTATTATTCCATTAAACGTGCTAAATTCCGTACTAATTTCCTAATTACGTGCCAAACTCGCAACAAGGCCACTAAAAATTCAGTCCAAGTTTCGGGATAATCTGATCCCACGAGCTATTACGACATAAGAGATCCAAACTACTCATATTTCTTTTGATTTTCCTTCTCTTCCCATTTAATTACGCTGCACTGCGATAACGACAGATATGCTCTAAATCGTACCTGCAATATTTAATATTAATCCACACCAAGCAGTGTCAAAAACTAATATTTATAAATCTTGTATTAATAGCATCTTCGTCCGGAACACACACACGCACCGATAGCGTCGCCAAAAGGTGCTTTCTACAACAGGTTTCAAAACCGAAACAATACGTCATTTTATGCTGGTATAGCAAACAAATATTTTACCAAGCTATGTTGTAGCAATTGTAGCTTTTAATAATGTTTTTCACGTCATTTAGTAATTCAAAACTTTCTCCATTTAGCTTTCTTGAGTTTTTAAGAAGCAGGGTTGCTTAGAGCTTTTAAAGTGTGATGAGGGATGAAAACAACCAGGAAAACAAACTCACAACATGTGATTTTAGGACAATTAACTTTTCTTTATTTTGCTTCATAGTGAAAAATAATTGCGGACATCTACCATTTTAAAATGCCATATTGATTTTCTATAAGAGAGCATTTAATTTGCCACGCAGATATATTTTAAAGATCAAAGGCACGGTATAGATCATGCAACGAAGCGGAATAGGGAAAAATTCACAAAACTTTAGTGGCGTGGGTTCTCAGATGCTGTCCTCGCTCGGTGAAACAGGTTGTTGGGAAAACAAGATTACGGAACGGCTCCTATACTGACTAACACCGCGCAGCGTCGGCTCGCAGTTAGTCAGTATCAAAGCTAATTATACGTTTTAGGGAAAAATTATGTGGCCAGGCTGTTTATTTAAATTGGGTAGGATTTATCAGATCAAAATCTTGGGTGATTGTTTCAAATGTTGACAAGAAAGTCTTATTTCTGTATGGCATTAAGGACGTAGTTGGTAGGGGATTGGTTAGTTTTAACTTTGGAAAGGAACGTCCTGCAGAGTTTGCGCGTGGCCTTCTTTCCAACCTTTCTATCGATAGAAATTAAACAAAAAAAAAGGGTAAAGATCAGGAGGGGAAACCTTTAGAGGGGTCATGAAGCTAGGCAACTAATTGGGCCCGTTGTGCCCTCGACAGGACCTACAGTTTATTGTGGGTTCCGAACCACGGTCCTCGATCACTGTTAACCCTGGCCGCAGTGGCGGATTCACGGGGGGGTTTTCGGGTTCGGACCCCCCCTTCGATAGTAGAAAAAAAATAAAACAAAAAATAAATAATATTTTTTTTAACAAAAAGAAATAAAAAAGATAATAAATCATGATTTATTTAAAACATTCATTATTCTTTTTTTATTTTTTAAATTTACGAGGTTTTCGAAAGAATTCTTGAAGAATTTCTTCTTCAGTTAGATGGACTCCAGTGTGTATATTTAATGAGGCCAGCCCATTAAGACGCTCCTGTCCCATAGTGTTTCTGAAGTAAGTTTTAATTCTTCTTAATGTCGAAAATGACCTTTCTGGCGTAGCTGTAGAAACAGGCAATATTGCCAAAATCGCTTCTGGGACCTCCCATTTTGGGAGCCTCCCATTTCCTCCCATCTCACTGCGCATGACCCAATACTGGAACCGACGACGACGTCACCGAACCTTTCACTTTCACATAACTGATGAAACCCAAGACAGGGGCGTAACATAATTTTTTCATTCCCTTCGACTATATACATTTTTTAAATTTTCCCATATAAAAGTAAGGTAACCTATCGATTCCAATGGCGTACCTGTTTTACAGGTTACGTCATACGTCATTTTATTATTACGTCATCTGCCACATGTCAGTCGCCATTTTTTTTATTACGTCATCTGTCATACTTGCCATTATCATCCACGTAAGCAACTCTATTTTATAGGTTATTTTATCTGTCACCTGTCAGTCGCCATTGTTTTATTACGTCATCTGTCACCTGTTAGCGGTCATTTTTTTTATTATGTCATCTGTCATACTTGCCATTATCATCCACGTAAGCAAGTCTATTTTATAGGATATTTTATCCGCCACCTGTTAGCTGTCATTTTTTTATTACGTCATCTGTCATACTTGCCATTATCATCCAGGTGGACTACTATATTTTATAGGTTATATTATCTGTCACCTATAAGTCTCTATTTTTTATTACGTCGCCTATAAGTATCCATTTTTTATTACATTACGGAAAGCAAATGCAATTTCTACATTTCGTAAATTTTAAACCGTCACCGACTATGCTACGCCAATGCCAGTATAGGTGAGCTCAAAACCCAGTGCCTTAATGGCTAATTAACTGCCCATTATGACATCAAAATGTGGAATATTTTCAAACAATCCTAGACTTACAGATCGGTGAAAGTTGAATTTGAGAAATTACCTGAATAGAATAAAAATATTGTATAGAGTTTATATGTAAAATATTACGTATCATGCAATAAATCGTGTAACGAATATTATGTTTTTCCATGCTGTTAGCTGCTCATGAGACGCATGTGTATTCATCGAGTATGAATGATATTTAAGTATTTATTTATTTTGGAGCAGATAGGAAAAAGAAACTAAATCAAGAAATTTACAGCACATGTTTCTTAATAAATGTATATTTTATGACCACGTATAACACAAAGTCGCGGGCATCCAGCTAGTTTTTAATAAAGGTATAAAAAGTAAATAGGTACTCTCTATATTATGCCATTAGGAAACCTGCTTTAAAGGTTAATTTTTAAGGAATTTTGGGTGAAAAATGGGCGTGGCACCCTAAAAATTGTTCCGGCGGGCTTTTTCCCTATTTTCACTATGTTTCTTTTCTCACATACATGTGGACCCCCCCTTTACAACATTCTGGATCCGCCACTGCCTGGCCGTATCCCGCCCAAGGGCTTCTAACCCTCGGATTTTGGCACGAGCCTGGGCTGTCTGTATAACCACGTCCCGAGCCTCACCTCGGATTCCACCCTTGCCTTGGTCGCGGCACAACCTTAGTCACCATTGATCTACCGACTAGCAAGTGTGTAACTGCATCCTTCAATCCCACGGGATATCCGATCCCACCGGCCTGGTTACCGGCGTGAATGGGGATAGTGCTGATACATTTTACACTTGCCTGTGGCTCCGCTAAATTTCAGAGCACCAAACTTTTTACAAAATGTGATGCCCCGACCGCATATCCGTAAACTGCAGACGCATAAGGTTCTCCCATAGGGCGACTGTAATATAAATGTTAGATATAATATCCTAGTTACGTTTCGTCTTCAAATATTTGAACACTTCATGCCTGGCCCTCCGCTCGCTTCTCGGGCACAACCAACAAAAACTAATCAAACGCATGAAAAGCAACTACATTTATATTACAGTCGCCCTATGGCGAGAGCCTTTCGCTTCTGCAGTTTACGTATAAGCGCCCGGGCCGATAATCGAACTCGATCAAGCCGATGGACAGAGGCTTTAACCCACTGAGCCACCACGCCGGTTGAACAAGGGACACTCTTAAAAGCTCGGCCATTGTGACTGGCAGTGTATCGTGTCAGGCAAGTTATGTATATTCCGGATGGTAAGTAAATTCTAAAAGAGTGAAAAAAGTGTAGACTTATATTGTCACGTTTAGTTTATCCGTGACGCCACGCCCTAGTTGGCATGCAGGTTATATAGCTCAGATTTAAGCATCGATCTACGTCAGGTGAGAAAAGATAATAAAGAAGGCACTTTGGTAAAACAATAACAACGTCTATTGGTCAACGACTTAATGAGAAAACAATAACAACGTCGATTAGTTAGAGACTTAATGAGTTTACACTATATTCGATTATTAAAACACGCATGTCCTTTCGGTTGGAGGTATGGTTTGAATTGTTTATAGATCTTAGTTCCTGTATTATAATAAAGTTCTTTAAGAGCAGTGTTGTGTTTTAATAATTCATGTTTAGGTTTGGTTAGTAATTATTGAAGGTTCTTAATTTCACTCAGTATTTTAAGTCACTATAACTTTAACTTTAAATATCACTTAATTTAGACAGAACTTTCGTAGATTCGACTTTACCACTTTTCAGGTAGCTACCCCCCAAGAAACACGATCCTGTGAACTGCACTTTTCGAGTTGGGTCTGATGGTTAGAACAGCTACCACGTCCCTATGGACTGCAGTAGGTGAGAGGATTAGATGAGCGACAAAAGCCTGCTGGACTGATGGTCCGCTTGACTATTTATATCATAAAATCTGTTAACCATAGCAACTTTAAGGTTCGTAATTGCCTGCGCTAGTCGCTCGCGTTTTTTATAAATTAACTTGAATTTTTATATAATATTTTTCAAGTTCAAGTTCAAACTTAGGACAGGGTGATAATTAATTAGTAGTTTAAATGTTTCTATTTCTATTAGTTTACAATGTTATCAGTTGTTTTAGTATCGTTTCACAGTGGAACGTGCTTGGAATGTATTCCTTAACGTCGCAGAGTTATGTAAGGATTTATAGCCTCAATACGCCCGGTGGGCTCTTATATACGTATTAAGGCTATTTCTGTAATATTTCTGCTTTTTTCCAGAAAACCGGATATATGTACTATCTCTTAATGAGTAATCCATCAATCGCAGAAACAATTAACCGCTTCTTACTAATAAAATTTTAAATATATTATAAAAACTTACATCGTCAGCTTAGTCCTCAATGAAATATATCAGCATTGGAATTTTAATTGAAGTAAAAGGCAATTTATAATAATAAATCTGAATGAACGATCCACAATATATTTATTTATACAAAAATTTCACTGTGTCACACCTTTTAATTTGCCAACATTTCAGATATATTTTATTTAATTTAGCTCGGGATTAAACATCCCCAATTTATATTAAATAAATCAGGAATATGACGGATATCACCTAAATTACATTTATGGATTTAACAATTTACTGTTGAGGATTATTTTAAATAATCGTGGGAACATTACTTTTTCATTAAAAATTCAGCGATAGCTTGTTTGGAAATATTTAAATATAGTCGTCGATAATTGGCACGGTACATTTTTTACTACAGACAAATAGGGACAACTCTATAATTCTTCAGCACAACTCTCTTTTTATAGAGTAGATTGAAATTTTAGAGTCAGTATCTTACTTTCTCAGCTGTAAATTGTGCCCTGAATAATTAAATTGAAAAGGGAACAATCATAAAAAGAATAGATAAATATTAAATTTAAATACAAAAGTTGAATGCCTCTTTATAAAGTTGAAATTTTTTTATGGGGTTGTGTTTCATGCACTGCAGACAACCAATAGGATTAATTTTAAAACAAAAAAATGATGTGACCATCATATTTCGTAATGGAGCAACCTGTAAATATAAAACTTACACATTTTTCACATATTTCTACAGCAGAGAACATATTGAATCCCAAATCAAAATTAAAGAAAAACACAAAACTCCATAAAATAGAATGAGATATTATCATCGAGTCTTTGAAGTAGACATTAGATTATGAATTTCGACAAAAAAATAGCGTGTAATCAACGTAGACATCGGTTTATCATAAATCTTAGCCCAAAAAGAAACGCCTCAGGATTTTAACACGTTAAGAAGAGCGTGGAATGATTTGAAATAAAAGCAAAGTAAATAATCTATTTGAATGTTGTGTTATTCAGGCCGCCATTTTGTATCTGTTTATTTGATCTGGCGTCGCCAAGTAATTAGCGGTCTTATTTAATGTATTTATTAATGGAATGTTTATTAATTTGTTTTATTTAATTGAAACTGTATAGTTCTTCGCTTTGACGCCAAAGGCTCTATTTGTTTGTTTTAATGCGATGTAATTTAAATCGATCTTTTCTTATTTTAATGGCTTAGATATAAGCCCATTAAATTCACCATTTGCGGAATATATTCAGCACGAATTTGTATTAGGACTATTAGGCCTCAGTTTTTGTTCAATATTTATAATATTTTATATGGATTGTAATAGTAATAACTGCCTCCTCTTTTGACTCTGCATAGACAGGATATTCCCTAATTATATCACAAGTGGGGGATATTTTGGTGAGTCTACTTTGACATTTTTGCGTCAGATTTGCATAAAAGTTTACGAGACAAATTTTTTTTAAAACAAATGTAGTCAAAATGGTACTTTTATAACAAAATTAACAGAAAAAAGAACACTTCACCAAAAATATTGGCCATAAGGGGTATATGTTAAGATTATGTACCGAGTAAGACTGTCATTATTTTTAAAGTATTTCCTTACAAATTTACATTAAAACAAATTAAGCTAAGTAATGAATATGTATTTTATCGTTTATAATAAATAAGCAACACACAATAATTGTTATATATATTCAGTTTCTTTTGTTGTTGAAGTGTAGAAGAATGTTATTGCCATATTGAATGTTGGTTGTGTCAAGTTGCAAATATGGCCGTATAGATGAGGTACTTCCATCGCCCGTTATTTTAATTAGTGCTTTTTCACCTATTCCGGCCCGACTTAAGAGTACTTACTGTTGTTGTAATTTGTTGTTTTCCAATTTTCAACTTTGAAACCCTTTTTTACGCAGCTTTTAGCCCTCCTGGGCCGTAGTATTGTTCCAACGGGAATACTTTTAACCCAATTGGGGTTTTCAGTTAAAAACAAGTTTTCAGATAAGTGTTCATTTTCTTCGGAAAGAGACTCTTAATCGTCATAACTGTCGATATTTACCTGATGAAAACCCACACTTATTTCATGAAGTTCACACTCAACATCCTCAGAAGCTAAACGTGTGGGCTGGAATTTATGGCGACTGTATTGTTGGTCCTTTTTTCTACCAGGATATCTTAAACGACAAATGTACTTGCAATTGTTACAAGACAGTGTCGATCCTGCATTGACACACATTCTTGACCATAGTGACCGTTACAATGAGAAGGAGTTGAGATTTCAACAAGATGGGGCACCCCCTCACTATACACTTGTTGTTCCTCAGTATTTAGGTAAAACCTTTCCTGGAAGATGGATTGGCTGAAGAGGATCAGTGTAGAGTGGCCCGCAAGGTCACCAGTTAAGTCCGTTAGATTTTGTGGGGGCACTCAAAGAGTAAAATTTATAAAACTCAACCAGCATGTCCAGATGATTTACGGGATTATTGATGAACGTCGGAACATTACACCTGAAATGCTTCAGAACGTCCGAAACCCGTTTGAACAAAACCTCTAGTACTGTATGGAAGCAGAAGGTCAACATTTTGAACATTTGTTAAAGTACACATTTACTAGGTAAGATAGTAGACATTTTTTTTCATTATTCCCCCTTTGTAAGATCAAAAACTTAAAGCTGTATTTAAAAAAATAACTCTCCCAAAAATAATGTCATTACAAGAATTTCGGTTAAAAGTTGATAAAACCTAACTTTCTTCATGTTGACTTGTTATTAAGTTTCCACGTTATCTACTATATTAAATTCAAAAAAGTTGAAAGTGTTGAAAAGAGAAATGGATTACCTTTCAAATTAAGTATCACTTGACCCCTAATCCCATTTCAGATTTAAAGGTTGGATCTCACCCCGCCGAGACGGTGGAAGTGACAAGATTGAAAACATGCGCAAAATTTTCATCTTCGAAATAATAAATCCACGAAACTGAACATTTTTTTTAACGTTAACTATTAAAAATCGGCCTGCTTTCGTTTTCAATGCCCCAATCGGACCATGGTGACTAAAAGCAAATATTTTCCAAACGAATAGACCAATCTGAGAAAAAACAAAAGGTTTGTAAAGAAAATCTATATATATACACTCATGTGCAATAAAAACGGTCACTACAAAATTTTGATTAAGTTTTAGGCTTGATAACTTTTTTATTTTTAGCCCGATTTTAGTGATTTTTTTAAAGAACTGTAGGTAGAACTATCCTTATTAACATGTTTCTTACACATTTTAAAAAACATTGGTTATTCGACATATTATACAAGGGTAATGGAAATGTTGTTTTTTTATCTAATTTCAACACACCCTGTGGAATAATCAAGTAGCAAAATTTTTCCAAAATATCAGTTTTCGTTTAAAGTGATCTATTCTTTACGTTTTGTTTTTTGGTTCATGTCAATACATGCCTTTATTCTCACCCAAATGCAAAATGATCTTGGTTATCAATAATTTAAAGTTTTACATAATTTCTAATTCAATATGAATTCAGTAGTTTCTTTGACAAGGTGGCTATGTTGTCCATTGTTATTTGACGCTTTATTGTCAGTTTGACAGTATGTTTGTGCATTTACAATGGTTTTAAGTGCTTTATCTTGATGCAAAATAATGCCCGACCACATTCAGCAATGTGCGTAACTGAATATTTGCTAGAAGTTGGGATTGAAAAAATGAACTGGCCAGCCTGTTCTCCAGATTTGAACACTATAGAGCATGTGTGGGATATGCTCGGAAGACGCGTTAGAGGTCCAGAAGTGGTACCAGCTACATTGAACGAGCTTCGTGCGGTACTTCAAGAAGAATGGAGGAATATTCCCCAAGACGATATTCGCGGGCTCATTGATGGCATAGACCGACGTGTGCAGGCCAGTAATTAGAACTAGAGGAGGCAATACAAAGTACTGGTCCATGTTTAAGTTAAAATGTTTAATTTAAGTAAACTAATTTAGAAACAATATTAACTACCAATTAAATTTTGATTAGTACAATAAAAAATTTAAATCATTGATAACGAAGATATTTAGCATTTGTGTGAGAATAAATGCATGTATTGAGGTGAACCAAAAAACAAAACGTAAAGAATAGATGACTTTAAATAAAAACTGGCATTTTGGAATAATTTTGCTACTTGATTATTCCACAGGGAGTTTTGAAATTAGATAAAAAAACAAGATTTTGATTATCCTTGTATAATATGTCGAATAACCAATGTTTCTTAAAATGTGTAAAAGACATGTTAAT
>MU182095.1:0-61789 GCA_016904865.1 Pissodes strobi
TTCTATCTATAAAAATAAAGATTTTAAAGGGGTGCGCAATTATACGGGAAAACCCTGTACCTGTACTTTGACAACGTTGTAATGATATTTATTTAACCGAAATTCTATACCTACCAATATATTAATCTTTAGATTTGTTCATTTTCGTACAAAATTCAAAATGTTTTGTATTATAATACATTATTATACTGTACCGAATACCGTATTCGATTACATTTTTTTCCCAATATTCATTATTTTATGGCAATGGCACACACACTTAAGGGAGATCCTATGACACTCGACGAGCGGTGTGTGTGCGAAGATGTTGATTGGCACGGTTCTTGAATAGCTGTAGGTTGCAATTTGGGGGAAACAGATGATTTGGGATCTGAGAGTGAGCTTCATGTAGTGCGCCAGACAAAGGAGTCCTTGTAAAGCGATTTCTAAGTGTTTCAAGTTGTACCACGAAGGGACACGCTCTTGTCGCTTGTCGTGACTGTCTGACAGACGTTGCTGGGGACGGGATGAGGTGGGCCAAATCATGGAAACATCTGCCGTGAAAATATTTATAAAACAGGGATATCTCGGTCACATGTCTTCCAGACTATCCAGATCCCGGGTCGCCGAGAAGACGCAACCCCCCATGTGTGAGCAATATTATAAGCATGGTCTTGTTTGCGCTTTGTAGAACAATGGCAGCTGCTGCACTGCTGCAGTGTATACAGTTTTTTTTCTTCAAACGTCAGTAAATCCATCATTACTCGACTGTGTAGGCGGCAGTGAAGTTTCGTTTTTCCTCCGCCGGAGCTTTACTTTTCACTTTTCCGCCGGCGGAGGTAAAAGTGTTGTCATATCAACATAGATACAATACAAACAAACATCACAATAAGCGTCAACAACTCAAGAGTTATTTAACTAAAATTTGTATTTCTCACTCAATTTGTGACTGCATTTCTAAAATCACTAATTTAGGAACAAATTGGTTATTATTTAATCGAACTTACTCAATAACTGCTTATCAATACGGAATTAAAACGCAATCGAAGACGCAAATTCAAATAAATAATTATTGTTGACAGTGTCCACTGACAGCTTTATGTGACATTACTAAAGCAACAAACTGAGCCTATTCACCGACACCGCACGGGTCTAAGCCGCCTTGCGAACCGACTTATCTTTAATAATAATTACTATTACTATTAAAAAGAGACGTTTCCGCATTAATTTGTCGACATTTGAAGAAAAAACAGCATATTTTATTTGGAGGAAAAGTTACTTTTCATGGCTTGCTCTCTATTACCAGCCTCACTCCGTTCGGCTGTTAAACACGAGCGCGCCATGAAAAGTATTACTTTTCCTCCATATAAAATAATATACTATTGTTGCGAAATAGCGCACCAAGCTTCTGCGGACATATTGCTGTTGACCATGACACCCAGTAGTCCGATTGACGAGGATGAAGAGATGGTCGATCCTGCCGTAATGATGTCAGGGCTCGCCGTATTGGCTTTCTTGGGAAACGTGGCCGCTTGGGTTTTTGCTGCATTGAACTGGAGCAAGTTTCTTTCCCTCAACTTCGAATCCTCTCCAGATCTTGATTAATTGCTGTAATCTGCTCCCGTCTGGGGTGATATGTCTCAGTCGCTGATAAAGGGTTTTCCTATCTAAATTGGGAGACAAGGGTACTGTCATCTGCAAAACTACTCCCTATATTGCTGCATGCTAACAGGCCAATATATCTCCTGTCGATCTCTCTTTGCGAAAGCCGTATTAGTTATCGCTAATTAGTCTGTTGGTCTCAAGGCACTTGAGCAGTTGCTGATTGACTACACGTTCCATGACTTTGGAGTTTATTGGAAGCAAGGCAATTGGGCAATAGTTTGAGGGCGTGGTTTTCTTGCCTTTTTTGAAACAGGTTGCACTTGAGCGACTTTCCAAGAAGATGGGTAAATCCCTTTTCGGTAAGACAGAGAAATAAGTCTGGAAAAATGGGTGTTAGTTTGGGTTAGTGGCAGGTATTCCGCCCGGTCCTGATGTCTTTTTCGTACCTAGTTCGTTCAGGATTTTACGAATATCACCGTGATGAAACTTAACTGAAACCAAAGAAAATAATAGCTACGCAAAGCTATTATTTTCTTTGCTGAAACTTAACTTCTGCCGTGGTTGTGTTGTGTTTGATATGGTGGGGAGAGCCTTGCATTATGGGACGTTTAAGGTAGAGTGCGATGAAAACATTTTGGCGAGCATATTTGCTTTTTTCCTTGGCTGTACTCTCCGTGATGACGCGTTCGTCTGTCAAAGGTGGGAGAGACGTTTTTGTAAAGTTTAGTACTTACTGCTTACTGCTTTTGCCACCGACCAGAAATTCCTGGAGTCACTGGGGCATTTGAAAAGTTTATCCCTGATCCTTTGATTGTGTTTGTCCTTAGTTTCATCGATCACACGTTTGCATTCGTTTCTCGCTTCGGCAAAATAATGGAGATTTTCAGCGATCTGATTTTGCTGCCAGAACTTGTAGGCTTGCTGTTTCCTACCTACAGCTCTTCCGCATCTTCTGTCAAACCAGGGCTTTCTTTTTGACGGTAACTTGATGAAGTTTGGGATGTAGGCTTCCATTCCTGAGGAGATTACTTGCGTAATCTCTTCGCAGCAGACTGACGGGCCGTCAGTGCCAAAGCAGACGTGGAGCCAAGGAAAATCTAGGTAGAACTCTCTTAGAACCTCTCAGTTTGCACAATTTTGTATTCGATTATTATTTCCATCTAGCTTTGGCCTAATACTAGAGGAGATTGGTACTAACCTCGAATGTTTCTACCTAACTATTATCAAATTATTGTTTTTTTTACCTAACTGCATCAAATTATTTTTTTTATTACTATGATCACTAATTAGATAGTTGTGCCCTACCTTCAGTGGAGCAATGGAGTATCTAGAGGAAAACGTTTAAAAATTGATAAAACTAAACAATAAGCAATTAAGGTAATAATGGATGAAAAACGGGTTTACGCAAGATTAAAAGTAAAAAAAAGTTATTCAAAACTAGCACCAACTTCTATCAAAGAAGATATTCAACCTTAAAAAGTAGTTTGCCACACAAATTTTTTTCGTATGACGTTTTGGCAAAGAAACTACTGCTGAGTACATAGAAAATTATTTCAAGACAAATGGAGCGACAGATTGAGAATGAGAGAAATATAAATAACATGGAAACATAATTCAACGTTGGGTATTTCATACGATTTAGAAGATACCATTCTCAATAGGGGCTATTGGCCAACGATTATTCATATTGACAATTTTGTAAACTTGAAGAACCGGGATGAATTCTGTGATAAATCAATACAAATTATAAGCATACTTCATTACAATTTACGATCTACATGCAATAAAATTAAATTTTACGGTGCATTGGCTAACGAGCCAATAAAATGGACACTAAACACTTATACGTATAAATTCACTCACAACACGCAAGTAGCAGATCCGAGGTGGCCAAACTGCAATACTTATCAAGGAGACTTATTTTACAAACTTTAGAGCTTTATTTTGAAAGTTGCATCGAACTTTGTGCTGTATTTTGGAATAGTTTTGGTATGTTTGTTATTTGTATTTTGGAGACCTCCGCTCTTTATTTATCACTTTATTTATTTTTCAAACGAGATCGTCCCAATTTACAAAAATTAAAATTAGAATTTACAAAAAGCAACTAACTAGACATACAAAAATTAATACTAAACAAAGCCAGACATAAAAAGAATTGTCACAAACAAGTTAAAAATTTTGTCAAGTGGCCTGTTATAATAATAATAGATTAAGATTAATATGACATTTTATATACATATAAGTCGCAGTTGAAAATACCAGCGCGGACACTGTTTGACAACGAAGCATTCTACACTTTCTATTCATCTATTGAAAAGGTGTTAGATTGTCTCAAGAAGCGACTGGGAGTATTAAAACTAATCAATACGAGAAGTTCTGGAGAATTAATATGGTTCTTTACAATTTTATAAATAATTGATTTATCGAAGTCCCCTCTTCTTTGTTCAAGTTTCTCAAGTCTCAAAAGCGATAGAAGCTCATCATATTGAACGCTTTCAATAGGAATGTGAAGCTTGTAAGCGATGTATCGTAAAAGTCTATGTTGCACTTTTTCTAATTTTGAGATATGGATTTTAGCAGATGGGCACCAGACCGATGTATACTATTCTCAAGTTGACTTCTAACAAATGCAACATAAAGCATTTTTAAAGCAAAGATATTGGTGAACTCTTTAGTTGATCACTTTATGAACCCGAGTATTTTTATTTTTACAGCAGTGTTCAACATGAGGGACAAAGGTCAACCTCGAGTCAAAGAATATCCCCAGATTCCGAATGCATGACATATTCTTGATCCTGAAGTCATTCAAATAATAATCGCTAAGCTGGGGAGTCAAGCTCCTTGAGAACTGAATATAATGACATTTCTCTATATTAAGGTCCGTATACCGTTCATCCGGCATCAGTCCTCAAATCTTATGATGTCACCCCAAGTCCCAACTAGCATTTTCAGAGTCAATGACCCTAAATACTTTTAGGTCATCCGCATAGAGTAGGATTTGACTATGCTTAAAACAGATGGTGACATCGTTAATAAATATACTAAAGAGGAGGGGTGCAAGGTGGCCTGCTGAGGAACTCCAGATGTAACTGGGATGGGCCTGGACCTGAAAGAGTTGATCCGCACAACCTGAGTACGGCCCACTAGATATGAATAAATCCAAGAAAGAAGGCTTTTCCTCCAATCCCATATTGTGCAAGTTTATCGATAAGAGTTGCAAGTAATCCACCCTATCGAAAGCCTTGTAAAAATCCGTGTATATGGAGTCTACCACAAGCCTCCTATCCAAGGCTGCCGATATGGCGGTCTCATAGATCAAAAGGTTTGTTGTTATGGAGCGGCCTTCCATAAAGCCATGCTGACATGTCGAAATTACATTTCGAAAAGCGAACTTCAAAAAGTCTGTAAAAAGATCTTCAAAAACTTTTTGAAGATAGGTGTTATAAAAGCAGTTTTCCATTCCCTTGGAAATATTCCTGTGCTAAGTGATTGGTTAAAAAAGAGCCATAATGGCCTAGAGAGACCACAAGCACATTTTTTAAGAAAAAGTGGTGGCAATTCATCAGGACCAGGCCCCTTGTCACCTCCAATTGGACATAGTCTGTCCAAAATCTCAGAAATCCCCATATAAAAATTTGTTAATTTTAGTTTGTTTGCAAAATTTTGGGTGCAGTGGGCAAAACTGTAAGTAGGTGTCTCAGAGGGATCTATAAGTGGACGCTAAGAGTTCCCATGGATTTTAGTTAAGAATTTATCCAGATTCATCTTCGCATTGGTCACAGTTGAACGGTCCCAATCCTGTATATGTGATACCTTCTCTTGCATATGTTGCATGCCATCCAGACTGAATCGGGCGCATCTTCATGAATTTCGTTGCAACTTGGGCAGTGAATTTTCTGAAGCGTCAATTTTTTCTTACTTTTTGTTTCCGATAGGTTTCTTTTCACCCTTTGCCATCTGCTGTTCCAGTTCATTTTTGTATGTCAACTTTGTCAACTTTGTCAGAATTTCTGATTTCTTCCTCTTTTTTTCACTGTTCTATTTGCTTTAGGAAAATGCTTCATTATTTCTGGTGATACCAAGACATTTGAAGGAGTCGAAACGCATGTCCCATTCAAGTTGATAAGAGGTGGATGATTGAGAATTGTGGTCAGATTGAAGTGAAGATCTTATGAGTTTGCCGAAGGGTCTGTGGACTTATTTGCTCTATTCTGAAGTATTTTAAAATGATGATAGCGGTCTGTCGATTACAGGAAATGGTGCAAAATCTTCGGCAATGAATACTGAATTTTACGGCTTTTTCAACTAAGTCCCTTTCCATGTTTGAGGTGAAAACTGGTTTGAATCAACCAAGAGAGGTGTGTATAGAATCGGCTTTAAACCGCCTTCGAAGAGTTGCTTCATTTACTCTGATAAATTTTGTTGTGGTAATGCCGACCAACGAATTTGAAAATATTTCAAAAATCTCCCACACTGTTCCTACTCTTTATCAACGATCTCTTAGACAGGACAAACAATTTTATTTACAGCTTCGTAGATGATAGCACTCTTTCACTCTCATTCATGTCGCAGACTCCAATGTCCGCTGCTCGTTCCCAACGCTAGCGAGAAAATCAGATTGCTGCCATCAATGAGGATATGGATGCCATCGTAGATAGCCTTGAAATAGAGGAAAAGTGGCGAACCTATCTCTTCTATATCAATACTGCTACGGATGGTTTTTTTAGGTGTAGGCCACAGGCCACGAAAGGCCTATAATATACCCTTGATGGTACCGCGTGACCTGGTATAGGGCTGATACCGTCAACGTTGTCCAAGTATCCAAACATTCACACTTGTGCACTTCACGGCACTTTTAGACAACGCAGTAGTACCTCGACGGTCGTTATTGTAGAACTACCATAACTACTACTTTTCAATATTCATGGGATTAATATGACGTTTTCCATGCTAGTTATAATATTAATTTTACGTTTGTTTAAGTATTTGTACTAACTGATAAGTAAAAAAAGAACTAAAACACGAAAACCTTAAAACTAATGACAAAATGCCTGCCTGTTCGAACGAGCTGGCCCTTATGATTCTGGCCAGAGTTGTGCCAAACAGGAGCCCCCGCCAGACACAAGCTGTTCATCAACATACGATTCAATTGTGAACACCTAGGACGGTTTCTAGAGGACTGCCTCGCTCAGGAATGGACTTTCGAGTAACGTCTTTCCCGAAAACAACAACCTACATCGCTTCAAGTCCAACGTCCACCGTCATCTGGTGTCGGATTTTCCTTGTGTGTGTTTGCCGAACATACAAAAAAAAACCAATACACCCACTACAAAGAATCAGTCCAATATATTTTATTGCATTCTGTGCCTCGAACAATTGCAATATTTTTTTAAGATTACTTGCCCAGTACCTTATCTTTTATTGCGTTCTGTAACCAATAGACTAGAAGGTTCACTTTAAGCCCCGCCCCCAGCATTTCTCTCCTTGCCCCGTCGCGGAACCTGCTGAAATGCTGGTTAACCGCTCAGGCCTCGTGCCACGTTTCACTCCGTCTCGTCTAAAGTCTGTCGTCTCGCCTTTGTAAGCGCTACATCACGACTGAGAGTGAACCTTCTAGTCTCTTGTTACTGTTCGGTGATTCTGTGCCTCGAACAATTGCAATATTTTTCCACATTTAAGATTACTTGTCCAATACTTTATAAATCTTGCATTTTATTTAATACTGTATTTATTTTTAAAATTTTTAAGAATTCTTGTCACAAAATTGTTGAAATGGGCTGAAAACAGACTTATGTTTATAATATTCAGGACGGGTTCAAATGGGAGCGCGGAGCGTTCCGAGAATTGGTTATTGGAATATCAGCGCCTGCTCTGTTGTGTTCGAATGGTCAAGGAGTATGCAATCCGAGCGCGCCTATTTTTCTCGATCTCTAGGGTGGAGGCCAGGTGGATGGTAACAGCCTAATCTAATATTTACATTTTGTTTAAGTAAATAATAGAAATAAATGGAAATGGACATACAGAAGATGAACAAACCAATGAAAATGGGGAGTTTATGTTTTCTTCGTCTGGGATAAGGGCAAGATAACACTACAAGATAATACACTTTTTTGAAGAGCAGGTTTTTTTGTAATTGATGTCGTATTGCAAATCTAGTTGGATCTAGTGATCCGTAAAATTTGAATCTATTTCTAACCTTAACAAGATGCCCCTCTTCGTCATTACTATCGAAAAATATAATTTCGTTAATGAACCGTAATGCAAATTAATCTATTTAGATATTAATATTTATCATACACTAATAGTAGCAGCCCCGGTTTAAAGTAGTTTGCCGTCCGGTGCTATAAAATCGAACGTCCTAGCGCAGCGCCCGGTCGGAAAAACATTTAAAATAAAAACAATTTTTTAGAAACATTTATTTAACAGAATCATAAAATGAACAATAATTTTACAAAAACCAAAATAAAAAACATACATAAACATAAATTAATGCTAACGCCAAGGGACACATAAAATATAAAAGAACGGTTTAACAAAAGTTATAATAAAATTTATTTTTGGTTTGAAGGAACATCTAAAGTATCAGGAACATAAAAATTATAAGATAGTTATTTAGAAATTTGTTTTCTCGCTTTTAATGATGCAAAGTTTTCGATAATACTATATCTATTTCATCTAGCAGTTTTGATTAATGGATAAACTTGCCAAAGAATTTAAGTTTTCTCGTGCAATTCAATTACTTAAAGTTGGTCCGCCATTGGGTACTTCCGACCACAAACTTATTATAACGGTTTGTGAACTGCCACTCCTACGAAGGATCCACCATTGCACCATGGAAAACCTGGTTCGACAAAAGATGCGAAGGAGCCGTAGGTCGGAAACAGCAAGCCTACAAGTACTAGCAGCAAAATCAGACCGGTGAAAGTCGCAGTTATTTTACCGAAGCGAGAACCAAATGCAAACGTGTGATTGACGAACCTAAGGACAAACACAATAAAAGAACCAGGAATAAACTTTTGCATTGCCCCAGTGGCTCCAGGAATTTCTGGTCGGTAGCAAAGGCAGTAAGTAATAATTTTACAAAAACGTCTCTTCCACCTTTGATGGACTAACGCCGCGTCACGGCGATAGCGAATAGCTAAGGAAAAAGCAAACATGCTCGCGGAAATGTTTTCATCGCACTCTACCTTAAACGTCCCTCATGACAAGGCTCTCTCCACCATATCCAACATCAACATTACCATGACAGAAGTTTAGTTTCACCGCCGCGACATTCGTAAAATCCTCAAAGAGCTAGATACGCAAAATGCATCAGGACCGGATGAAATATCTGCCATCGTGTGAAAGAACTGCGCCAACGAACTAACACCAATTTTTTCCAGACTTTTTTTCTCTGGCTTACCAAAAGAGGATTTACCCATCTTCTTGGAAAGTCGCTCAAGGTCAAGTACAACCTGTTCCAAAAAGAGACAAGAAAACCTAATTTATGTTCGTATAAGGCTGAAACCAATTCCAACGGAAATCCTATTTTAATATCTGATAGACAATTTAACAGCTCTCTTAGATGGACACATTCTTGTGCAAAATATTCGTGCAAATCGGTAATGTACAGTTACGTGCATTAAAAGTGGGATACTAGATTTTTCCCATTGTAACACGAGCGATTGCGCACCAGCACATACCTGTGGCAATGACGAGGTTTGTCAAATTTGACAGGAAAACTTAAATATGCCGAAAAAACTAGAATAATTACTTTGTCTGAAGAGGGTTTGCCAGTAATATGTGGTGGCTGTGAAAGTTGGGAAACCGAAAAGTACGGTGCACGGTGTACGGCGTGCGACACAACGCGTCGAAAGAAGGGCAGGTAGTGGGGCTTCCAAGACGACAACTGAGAAATAGGACAATAATTTAATTCGTTACATCGAAGAATATCTTTTCCGAAGCGCTTCTGATGCAAGAAACGATACAGGGTTTCCAGCTTCTGCCAGTACAGCGCGTAGAAGAGTTGAACGTCTCTCTAATTTAAGAAATCGTTCTGCAGCCCAGAAACCTTTTCTCACTAATGGTAACAAAGAGCAAATAATTGGTTGGTGTTTGGAATATCTTGTGGCGGACGTAAAGTTTTGGCAAAGAGTAGTTTTCTCGGATGAAAAAACCTTTGAATCATTTTATAATGGCGGTTTAAGAGTATACAGGCTGCCGAGGTCTAGATATGAAGAAATGTACACTCAAAAAATTGAAAAGTCCGCGAGATTTTCTGTCAATGTTTGGGATTGCATGGGAGCTGGTTGAGCAGGGCTGTGCATAAGAGTAAACGGCAGGTTCAACACTGAACAATATTTGAACATCTTAGAGAATGTCATGCTTCCAAGCGCCCGCGCTGCGTATCCGAACGGGTTCGTGTTCCAGCAGGGTAACTGCCCCATCCACACTGCTCGCCGAGTAACAGAATGGATCGAAGCAAATCGGGTTGACTTGTTACCTTGGCCAAGTAGCAGTCCTGATGCTAATCCGATCGAGAATGTTTGGGGACTGATGGTAAAAAAATGTCAAATTTTAAACCCGAAAACAGGGAGGAATTATGGACAATAATTGTGGAAGTTTGGAACAGCATAATGACAGAAGATTATACTCGAAACTTAGTGGCTTCCATGTCCAGAAGAATCCATGCGATTCTGGAAACAAATGGTTCTGCTATAAAATATTAATAGTATCATTACACGGAATGCGCATTATCTATTTAGCGTTTACGTTTTTTTTTAAATAAATAATTGTAAAAACCAAGTTCAATTTTGTGTTATTCAATAGGGACTTTTGCTGATTTTGTATTTCACGTTCACGATAGTATTGCTTAGGATTGTGGTCACTAAACTCGCTGGAACACTATCACTCTTTGTAGAAGAATAATAGATAAAATAATTTTGTGCAAAAGCGTTGACAAAGGTTGCAAAGTCATAAAATATAACCTAATGAATGTACGTCATATGGACATGCCCTATTAGCAGGTAAAAGTCTGATTTACCAAAAATTGCGAAAAAAAGATCTGTCGTGGGGGTGTCCCAGTTGCGCACGACTGTACTTTTCCTGTAGTTCAGTTGCTAATAAGATAATATTTTCATCTTCTATTGATTTTAGACGGAATAGAAATTCAAATGTTTTTGAATGGGATTGGTAGCTTTCAGATTCAGACCGACGAATCATTTCAGATTTAAGAATGCCTAATTGCGTGGGCGGTTGCAGTTAGGTCCATGTTTTCTTTTTCTACCGCTTTATTAACCTGGTTTACCCTCTGCAAAGTATAAAACCAAAACAATGAGATAAACCCATTTTCCAACAAATAAAGTTTTTCCCATAGCGAACCTGCATCAACTCACTGCATTTTTCTCATTGGCAACCTTTGCTATATTAGTCAAATTCAAACACGTTTTTATTGAAACGTAGCTATTTTTTAGCACTTTAACGGCATCAAGAAGACCAACGTGTGGTCATGGCAGGATGGCTATAGAGGTGGGCGGAATTACTTACTCATGGGTAATAATTCCCAATCTAATATGTGAGTTTTTCTCATTACGGTAAGAGCGAAAAAAAAATCGTCAGCTTTGATTTCTATAATCTATACTCATGTGCAAATTTTTCAAAAATATTTAAGGTTTTTGATAATAATGCAGACTTTTTTTTATGTATTCCGTAATTTTACCAGGGCATTCGTCCTGCCTTAAAGAGCTAAACACACCCATCTTGCAGAAACATGTCTACGTTAATTTACTACCGACATTCGTTAATGTGTACAAAAATGTTTACGAAAACTATTCATGGAAATTGAAATAACAAGTAATATCTTCACTGAGCTTTCTCATCGATCGCCCACACGCGAAACTGATATAAACACCTCAAATTCCCTAACAGCCCAGAAGAAAACATGAATGGTACGTTTGGCAACGCGGCATATAGCACGGAGTCCCACTAATATCAGCAAGCTTGCTGGCGGGCAGTCATCTAGCGGGAGTGTCTAGCGAACCAATCGCTTTAATATCCCGGTAAATCTACCGTATTGCATATTACGCGAGGAATCCCGTGTAAAGGATGGCAATATTTGCGACGGCAAAGGATTTGCGGTAGAAACGGGCAGAGCGCGATCGAAACAGTAGTTTTTGACACTCGCCAAATTTTGTGTTTCTCGAAACCGCAAGATATTTTGCAACTTGAATTTTGGTGGACTAGTTCAGTGGTTGATTACAGAAGTGGATTTTTTGCATCTTAACTGAAGAAGTAATGTCTTAGTTATCTATTTATTTTTATTAACTGGCAACTACTTATGCATGTCAGCAGTTGAATTCTGCCTAAAATCACGAATCCGGGGGTGATTGAAGGTATGGAGGTGTTAAAAAGATGTAATTTCATTCGTAACTTACGCCAAAATGGTCTCTAAAATCAAAAAATCAAAAATTTAAAACATTCTTGGTCGAGAAATGGCGTACCATTTTGAAAACTAGAATAAGCTTTTCTATATCAGGCTTGCATATCGATCCATTAACTTCTCAATATCGTAATGTGTAATGTAATTTTTGGGGGACATTGATATGAATTGATAAGTCCCCTAATATCGAAAAGAAATATGCCTGCCTCATTTGAGGATAATGCAACAGCGGCAATGACGTTATGAATCATCTATATATTTTTTTTATTTAAAGTACCATACAGAATTTTTGCTTAATTCGGAGTCTGAGAAGTTCTAAAAGGCTACGACATGGTGTCTTTTACAAGGCGTCTCTTAGTGTGTGGCCTAACATTTTTTTCCAACACCTTTGTTAACTGTTTGCATAAAAATATCGTCATCTTCGCATGTTATGCATTATCAGTAAAGAAAATTTTAGACACTGCAGAGATTTTTAAATCCGTATATATGCATATTTTTTTAATATATTTTTGTTAACAGATAATAGTAGATTTTTGAAAATGTGCTCCTTATAATCAAAGGTTACAGAATATTTTATTCTGTAGACTTTGGTATAATTATACTAATGCGAGTTTGACTTAGTTTTTTAACTATGCGTTTGCTTAAGCGGTCTCTCATCAACTAGTGTCAGAACGAAAAAAAAATGAGGAATAAGATCTTACTTAGAACGATTGTACCTAGGAGCTTTTCTACTACTTTGTCCAAATCTACCTCTTTTGCTCGTTCGTTTTCTACAGATATTATGGCCAATGAGCTAAGGCGATTTTGTGACATAGTCGAGGACATAGTAGACCTTGTAAAGCTTTTTATTAGAGCTTCAACTTTTAAAAAGTTCTTTCTGATTGAACGGGAAGTACTAGAAAAAACAGAAACGCAGTGCAAATCTCGGGTATACTACTAATAGTATTTTTTTTTCGAAAAGAAAATTTGAAATCTCGTAAAGAATCTTCTTAAAGTAAATTTTTTAATTCTATTAGCTCCAACGCTAGATTTTGTATTAAGTCGTTAGGATATTTTTCCATCAATACTTTGACATTAGCTAAAATATTCGATTCTTGAACCTTTATCAATATTTCGTCGCCAATAACACGAAGTGACTAACTCATTTTTTCCAATTTTACGGGAGAACGTTTTAAATATTTTCGCGATATTTGAGTTGTTTCTGACAAAAAGGTATTAGTGCTACATAATTGAATTTGTTGGTATATCTGCTTTTATATATAAGCTATTTAAACATGAGCAATGATTGAGCCATTTGATATTTTATGTGCTCAAAATTTCCAAGAAAAAGAGATATGTCATTTCGTGAAATTGAAGGTGCCTAACTCATAGAATAAAAACTTAGTAGTAGGTGTTACATTAAAGTAATTAAAAATAAAAATACCTAAAATTTTGAAAAAAATGGTTTTAATTAATAAAATACAAAGGGTTACAAAAAACATATTTAAATAAAATAGTACCGTAATTCGACATGTTTTTGACATATTTAGCCTCGCCTACCAAAATGTGTCAACTAGAAACCGTACACTCTTATGCCATTGTAACACTTGATGTCTTGGCTTTCAACCATGAGAAAATCAGTTTTGTCCCCCATCCCCTTTTCCTTTTTTTTTGTCTTTTGTCCCGTATATTGGGTAACTTCGACACCCTACGCATTTTAGTGGGTTGTCGAACTAGAAAAGCTCCTGGTAAGTTCGACACCGAAAAAAAAGTAAAATCTGATTAATTTTACATAGTTTTGCCATATTTTAAGGGTCAGAAGTATCAACTAAGAGTACAATAAAAGGCCATTTATGTTATAAAACGGATGTATTAAATTAAGCGAGTGTTAAGTTGTTCCTTGCTGCAAAGCAATGTACAAACTCTTCTCCAGGTTGATTATTCTTCCATCCTGGAATATATCTGCCCAAATTTTGAAATAACTTGGCGAACATCTGCTTGCGTCATTGGGAAACCCCAGTCGCTCACTGTCCGGAGATAATTTGCTATCAACGCTTCTTCCTCTTGGGTTAGCACAGTAGGACGACCTGATTGTAGAGGATGTTTCTGGTGTATTTTTTTCAACAAAGTCGTCCTCGAGACCCAGCGAACTGGGACATCCCTTGCTTCACAGCTTCCACCGCTTTGTTTTCTGGAGGATATTTTGGTAACTCCCCCCCCCCCCCCCCCCCCGCCCGCCCCTTCTTTACATTATGTGCGTGGCATCTTACTACTTATTCTGTTAATTCAGCAAAATCAATCTGAAAAGAAAGAGACGCTTGGTAATCAACTGAAAAAAATAATTAAAGTAAAAGAAGGTAAAAAAAACAGAAAAAAGACAAAATTATTATTATATTGTTAGTGGTTCATGCTTTTTAACTTTTATTTTCATAAAATCGTTCCATTTTATGGGCTCTCCTGTATCCGAAGTTCTTATTGACAAAACTCTTAACTCTTTGGACATTTTTTTAAAATCTTGAAAGTCATTGTGCGGAAGGTCATGCATAGTGTACGGCTGCTTACGTCTTACCAGACGAATGACTGAATATAGTTGGGCACGTATAAAAATGTCACCTGCACAGGACAATGCTGTAGAAACGGCACTGTTGTCAGAATCTCCTTCATTTTGACCATGATTATAATAATATCTCTTCTATATTCGAAGTTTTAGCTACAACATACATATAAAAGCATTGTGGCAATAATTAAATTCTTATTTTGTCCACTACATCCTTCTGAAAATAGGGCAACCGATTTAATAGAGTCGTATATTTGAACTTACTTCAGATGCCCCTCTTTTGCTCTCTAGTTCACTCCAAAGAAAACAGTGACCTGACGTCCAATGAAGCAATATCGTACACTGTGGAATTGTTATTTGCAAGATGTCTTTTTAAAAACAACGCACTTTCCCTTGACTGGGATAGGTAAATTAGTTGTTGTAGATCAAATCTTGCACATGCAATTTCACTATTATCCTTTAGCGCTTCCTCTTTGATAAGAACTTGTATTTCTCTTATTTTGTTTCTTCGTCGCAATGCTTTTCATACATGTCCTTTAGTTTTTCTTTCACATCTTCCTCACCTTGTCTGTAGGACATACACAGCGAACACTGGTCACTTTTTGGCCGATGAAATGAAAGATTTAATGATCTAAACACCTTGCGGTATAGGTCGCTCGAAGGTTTGTCGTCAGTGGGATGTATAGTTCTTCTATAAACATGGTATGCATTTTAGGAACTTAACTCTGGATAAATATATTCCTTGCTCGAACTTGATCGGCAGTCGTAGGGACTCATTTGATTGCCTACCAACTCTTTTTCCCCCTTCCATGATCTCACTTGAATTTAACTTTTCTAAAGAAGTTCTCATTGTCCGTTCAGAGATGTCCAAAGTATGCAAAAAAGAGACTTACATACTAAATATTGGTTGCCTTTGATTGTAAGGTAATATTTACGGCTACAATTTTACGAACTGGCGTAACTTACTTAGATATGACATCCGCTGTAAAATTATATGTAGGTACATTCTACAATTTTTCACAAAGTGGCGTAACTTGGGTTACGCTTCTTCGTGAAATTTTATTTCTTGGTAAAATGAGATAAGTCAATTACTATTTTGCTATAATAGCTCTAAAGCTATTAAGAACTGACTTACGCCCCTTCGTGATATTGTAGAGCAATCTTTTTTAGGTATCTACTAAAATTGACCTAACTCAATTTTCGTATTTTCTGAGATACGCCACTTCGTGTTATTGACGACGAATTTTGTGGGTTGAAAATTTCAAATTTTGAATAAATATTTTTAAATAATTCATACCTGATCCTAATCTGAGTTATTATATCGAAACAAGCATAAAAAATTGTTAATATTAAACGTTTTTTATGATTTCCAATTCACTCATGAGCTGCTATTTCATCAAAGCATTTTTTGACTGTGCGGCTCTTTAGGTTTTCGATTGAGGTTCAATATTCCAAGATTTCGCGGTTGGAATAGACAACTCATACACACTTTAAAAATTTACTCTAAGACTTCCTAATTTAGCAAGAACTCCTGATATTAGGTCTATTGCTGCAAGCGAAAATTTTGTAAGAAAATTTATTCATAATTTTCTATTTCCTTTTGTAACATCTTGGCCTCATCTCTATTACTGTGTTTTTTTGCTATTAATGTTAAGTTCGATAAACGGACAAGAAATCAGTTTTTAACGATATAATAATGTACTTTCAGCTCTTGCATGAAGACCGTCTAGTTGGACATAGTTTCTTTAAAGTTTAACCAATAGTTTAACTCTTTTTTATTTCGCAGTTTAAGCTTTGCCAACGGGCTAAACTTTCACTGAACCGTGTCAAAAAAAATCTATTTCGCCAATAAGTGCTTACAGGGTCATTTAAAATAAGCTTTAAGCTATGGACATAATCGGCATTTGGTTGTCGTTGAAGACCTGCATATTTTCCTGTAAAGAAAACTTTTATTTTTATAAGGTTCCATATGATTAATTTTTAAAATTTTTCACCTTTTTGGAATATATACATATGTAGTTGATAAAAACTTAGTATAAATGCTCTTATACCGCTCATATTTGCAGCACCATCATAACTCTGGCCTCTAAACTTGTCTAGAGAAATTTCATACTTCTGTAGATCTTTCAACATTCCAGTTTCAAAATCCTTTGTCATTTCGCAAAATCCTAAATATCATTCTCGAATCACAAATTTGTTTTCTTTAAGGTTAATTATCAGAACAAGTGTAAATCTTATGGTATGGTTGTGTGGCATGGACTGTTATTTTATAAATTTAACTTGGGTGACTATTCTGTTTTGTTTAGTGTAGTAAATTATAATTTAATTGGTTCGGGTCTCAAGTACACTGTACCCTCGACTGTACCGCGTTAAAAATCGTAAAAAATATGCGCGTATCTGTATTTTTGATGTATTTCATATGTTTTTTAAAAGGTCTCAATATACCGGTGCCCCGCGACGCGGGGTGTGCGTGTTCGTTTAACATGCGGCTGTCTGCCCGTACTATCTGTGCACAATAATTATTGTCAAATAAAGCACAGGCTGCTTGTAGCTAATTTAATACTAAAAAAATATTAAAAACTGCTATATAGGAAATAGCAGCAGAGCCATAACTAGGTTATTTTTTACTATAGGCAAACACTAGGGTACCTGCGGTTGAGCAATAACACCATTAAATCTGTTTTGGTTTGAGCGGTAGGCGATAAATAAAACATTAGAAACATGTTATTTTATTTTGTTACAGTTTCTGCAAATTAACACGGTTAAAAAGTCATTTCTAAATTTTTATGTTATAAATATACAAGTATTTAACGTAATGTTGAAACAAGCACAAAATCAATTCTTAAAAAATTCGACTCTCCTACCTACATCGGTAAGTAATTTTGTCTCTATTTTGATTTTTTTGTCTTATATGGTAGAGTGTCCTACACTTCCTTGCTTTTTGCCTTGCAAAATATAATATATGTATGTATCAAAAGAATTGGATCTGTAACATAATTTTCAATCGATACCATGGCTCTATGGGGCAATCTTTTTTGCAACATGCCTACATGACAAATAATTTTGGATCAGTTTAAATTTTCAAAAACTTCATTCACATTGTGGCAAGTATAGATACATCTAAATCACTAGAATATTTATTGCACAAGTCTAAAACGTCTTATTTGAGAAAATAATTATGATTATGGATAACTTGAACAATGCCTTTGTTGCACATTTGGTGCCCAGCCCTCCAGGTATTTTAATGATTTTTTGTTTTCGACCTTCCTTATTCCTATTTCTATATAAGATATATCTTCCTATTTTGGCATTTTCAGATAAAAATCATTTCTACGAAACATTTTTTTGTAAACTTTTGATATTCTTGCAAGCTATATGATCAACTGTCAATTTTTTTAAGTGAAATATTAAAACCAGACTCGCAGATATCCAAAACTATTTTAAATTCGTAATTCTTTTTAATAGTTTTAGCTTTACCAATCGCATCATCGGGATAAACGAAGTCATCAGTGAACAAAAACCCCGAAAAATCGAAGAACCTGTGTGAATTGCTTAATAAGTGCTTTTAGTGCTAATACTACTCGCGTTTACCTACAGCAAATTTTCATTAGCCGATAAAGACAGATTGCAAAATACATTCCCGACTTGTCGGAAGGCATCGGGTGTTTTCGTTAGATTGCGTTCCTGTTTTACCTATGTCCGATGCGTCAATTACTTACAAGTGCTCTGTTGGTTCAGTAGTTAAGATGCTAGACCTGGTACGGCGGCCCGGGTTCGATTCCCGATGGTGTTTTTTTTATTTTCTTGAGGTTATATTTGTAAAACGTTTTTTTTTTCTTGATTTTGAGTAGCAATAAACACCTGGCAATCGAGTTTCGTCACCGACAAAGCGAAATCAATAAGGGTATGCCCCTCGGTATCATATGAGGATTGTACTGAAACATATGGAAAATAGTTAATTTAGAATGTTGTAATTGTTATCTAAATCAGTATGTCTCATGTCGGATTTCACGTTAAGACTTCACTTATATAAAATAACGACATTTTGAAATAAACCCTGTGCATTGAAATGAAATTCGAAAATCGCTACAAATTGTTCTTTTTTTAATTGTCAAGCTCGATGTGACGAGGAAAAAGAAAAATAAAAGTGTGTTTGGAAAATTCTCGAAGTTAAAAATTCATATTATATTATTTATGTTGTTTCTCATCCTCATATATACAGTCATGAAAGTGACAGCACAAACCCTGTGAATCAGGCAAACCAACACCGAAAAAGCATCTTGATATCTTGTCTTAAAATGACCGTTGAATTTTGATTATAATTTTCTTGATTACGATTTATGAACAGCAGTGTAGATATTTTATTAGCTTTTCCTGTATTAATTATATATTATATTGTAAAGTCGTTTTTAAACCTACTTTGTTTTGGATTATTCAACCTGTAAGGTTTGTATTAAATTAAATAAATTCCGAAATTCAATTGGCATCGGAATATTGATTGATTCTCTGATGAATGTTTGTAGCGTCTATATTAAAAGCAATATAAAATAATAATTTGTCTATATAATTTTAGTCGAATTCAAAAATTTAATAGTAGACGGAATCTTTTATTCTAGTGAAATGTAGGGATCGGTGGTCGGTCCGGTTCTTTTCTTGATCTACATAAACGGCCTGGTTTCAATAGATAGCGGGATGTATTGATGAAAAATTTTAGATTTTTCGTTCTTGACAGCGGGGGCAAATTTGGTGCTCGAAACGTCGACTGTTTTCCAGTTCTTATGGGGTTTTCAGCTTCGTTGGGGCTACACCCTGGGGACAGAACCGAAACGGCCCTATTTTTCAAAAAGTGTACATATGAAGGGGAGTAACAGGCAAATAAATTGCTGCACATAATTATCGTTACAAGCGCATTTTTTATTCAAATTTGATTTCAAAAAGCAGGTCAGATTTTAAGAGGCCGTTTCATCGTCTTTTGAATCATTGATAACAACTTCTCAAATTTTGACCGGGGGATATAATACTGGGTAAAACAAAAAGTCGTGCATTATAAGAACAATTTCACTGGTTCTCCATTTTGTAGGAAGAACATGCTGATATTTTTTAACGTAACATTTCATAGATGTTGACCATGCCTCGGGACCTTTTTACGATTTTCGAAACAAATTTTAATTTTCTGTTTCTACACCAATTTGCATTAATCAAGTTAGCCTTTGCTAACTTCCATCCCTCTCCTCCTGAAATAAAGAACTCGCCCTTAACACATGTACAATGGTTTTATTTAGGAACTTAAATCCACATCAAGATCAGTTCTTTGTTCACTACAATGAATCATGTGAAAAATGAGAACAAATACTCTGGAGTGCGACAAACAAAAATATTGATTGGATGAACATTTTAAACCTTGTTGGGTAGCCTCTATTTAGAATGACATTCCTAACTCTCTCGGACATAAAATCCACTAGTCCGGCAATCAAGTTTTGGGGAATAGCTTCCCATTCACGCAAAATTGCGCCCACCAATTCTTGCATATTTTGATATTAATTCCCTTCCTGATTCAAACGTAACTTAAGGTTACTCCCCACATGATCTATAGGATTCATATCCGGCGACCTATAGCAGGCCAAATCATTCGCGTGATATTGTTTACCCTAAGCAAGTCGTTGACGATTCTTGCTCTTTGAGGACGACCATTGTCAAGTCGTCCCCAAAATTCTCTGTAAAGGGTAAAACAATATCTCTCAAACATCTCCCTGCATACGCCGCGGCAGTCATACTTTGCCCAATCAGTACAATCAATCCACTCCTACCATTCCTCATGACTCCACCCCAAACAGTCACACCGCCTTCTCCAAACGCCATCTTCTTCCATATACTCTCCTCTGAATCGTTCCCCTCTTACTCTCCACACTAAAATACGCCCATAAAAATTATACAGGTTAAATCTAGCCTCATCCACAAACATTCACCTAGCCCATTCTGCTATTCCCAATGTTGATGGTCAATTGCCTATTCCATTATTGCAGCTCGATGGATCCTTAGGAATTGGGGAAACGCTGCTCATCTTCGACATTTAAGCCTGTAACATTTCTTATCTGCCTCGAATTAAGAGTTCTTCGGCGGTCTACAGCAAGCAGTATACGCTAGTCATCCTAAGTCGTCCTGTTCCGCGACGATATGCCACCATTCCAGGGCTTGCTTAAGAGTCTGGAAACAGACATGCAGCTGGTGTCATAAAGAGGTGCTATTTCTGCTAGAGAATGTCCCAATCCTCTCAGTGTAGAGAGAGTATACTTCTGAAGATTCGGAAAAATAAAAATTATATCTTCATCCATTTTTGAATAATGTTATTTAATTCTTGATGCAAGTATTGATAATTTATTGGTTTATTGAGTGGTCAAGCTGATTTTTGTATTTTTTTAAAGAAAACAGATTCTGAATACAACAAAGTATCAACAATACTCTCAATTTGACAATAACAATCAATGAACTACCGTTGATGGGTAACATGACGTTTATATAAAATGTTTTTTAACTGGCACTCTTGATTTTAAAAGGATAAAATAGGTATGGAAAGTTTCAATATACGGAGTAACCCGAATTTACTGTTAGCATTAAGGCCAGAGGATTGAAGTAAAACGTAAAAAGTAAAGTTGAAACAAGGTTTTAAATGTTCATCCAATCAATATTTTTGTTTGACGCACTTTTCAAGGCTAGTTCTTTATTTCTGGAGGAGATGGACAGAAGTTAGCAAAGACTAACTTGATTAATGGACTTTATAAAATAGAGTAAATTGGTGGAGAAACAGAAAATTAAAATTTTTCAAAAAATTTTTGAAATCCATAGTAGATATTCGGAAAGTCCCAAAAAGGTCCCGAGGCATGGCCAATATCTATGAAATGTTACGTTCAAAAAATATCGGCATGTTCTTCCTACAAAATAGGAAGCTAGTGATTTTTTTTTAAATCCACGACTTTTTGTTTTACCCTGTATTATAGCCCCTGGTCAAAATTTAAGAAGTTGTTACCAATGATTCTAAAGACGATGAAAAGAAAATCTGCTTTTTGAAATCCGCTCAGTATGCTAGGAATCACAAGGTGTCAAATTTGGCTAAAAAATGCGCTTGTAACGATAATTATGTGCAGCAGTTTATTTGTAAGTCAAATCATTTGTGCCCTAACATAAAAAAGACTAGTGCCCTTTTAAGTGTGGCTGTAATGGTCTGTCTTTGGATGGTATTGAGCTGGTGAGAAAGAGGGTAAAAAGGTTTCAAAGTCACATCGAAGCAGCAAATTAGCTAGATGATGTTACGCCGTCAGGACTGTATCCAATGAATTGAGTCCTGCAATGGCTAGGGCTGTCTATTTTTCTCTGATTAAGAGTCACTTAACACATAGGTATGATGGCATTGCCTTCTGGGGGTTTTTTAGCCAAATATTGTTTAACTCTGTGTTCATTTTGCAAAAGACGACAGTACGCTGTTTTCGGGGTTATACCACGAGACTGTAGACCCTTGTTCAGAGGGGGGGGGGGGGATGGCACGGATTTTTGACACTTCCTTGCATTTTTATTTTGGAAGCTGTGTGCCTGGTGCATAAAAGGTTGGCAATTCATGAATCTAACATTATTCGGCAAACAAACAATCTCCCATTACCGATTTTGAAGAGCGCACTAACCAAGAACTTCGTTTTCTATGAAACCACTTGCCCGTTTGGGGAGGCAAATTCAAATACCTACATATAAACTTTAAAATATCTGTATCTTCTTCACTTTGGAGACATAAGGAAATTGAATTTTATAATGATGACTATCTTAACCTCGTGTACACTTAATAGTGAAATTTTATTCTTAGTTTGTAACCTACTTAGATAATCTCTTATATTTAGGTTTTTACTTGCTAGGGTTTTAGCTTTGTTAATAAGAACTTATTCTTTCATAACAATAAAGCGTGTTTGAATTTTGAATTTGAATATTTATTTGGGGCCACCAAGTATGTTGAAAACCCATATCAAACACTCTACTTAAATAAATGTTTCCGAAAGTCGTTAAAAAACTATGACTGCCTTTAATGCGCCCGGATACGCTTTGTTTCGGATACACAGATTGTTTAAAGCCAATGATAAAGCCAGTATTCTTTAAATATTTCCTACACTCGTTAAGTTACATTGGAATGTTGAGATACAATAAATACAAGATATTTTGTTATTAAAATTGGGCAGATTGAACACATTTAAATATGTAAAAGATGTAAGAATAATAGTAACCACAGAAGGGCACTATTTTTAAGAAAAATCTAATATATCATTTACAGATTTTAGTGGCGTGAAATTGCCATGTTTGAAACCAAACAAGTTCAATCATGCGTATAGACATAGCTTTTATTTAGTTAATTTTGAAGAGAAATATTAGGATATTTATTAGGTTATCTATTTCATCTCATAAAACAGTTTTAATTATGTATATTAAATACCAAGCTGTTTGGATTTTCCTTAATATACCTAAGTAAAATTTATTGTAATTCGCCCAATCTTGCATTGAAAAAAA
Source organism: Pissodes strobi (assembly GCA_016904865.1). Classification (NCBI taxonomy): domain Eukaryota; kingdom Metazoa; phylum Arthropoda; class Insecta; order Coleoptera; family Curculionidae; genus Pissodes; species Pissodes strobi. The sequence continues at coordinate 23,079 of MU182095.1, forward strand.
TTTGAGAAGAAAGACAAACAAAGGAGTTATTTGCTAGATTTTAATTAATACGAAATAATTTTTGATCACATTAAATAAATTTTGTTCACTTTAAACCCAACAGCATATTTGAAGTTTTTCCTGTATTTGTTTCAGTGGCTTTTCCTTTAAGGCATACATACATTATTCATTCTACAGAATAGATAGAACTTTGGTTTGCGAAGTAAAACAACGTAATATTTATCTCAAATAAATATGTTTTTAAATAGCGGCTTCACCTAAGAAGAAAGACAAACAAATCAGTTATTTGGTCGATTTCTTCTGATATCGAAGATATTTGTATTCGACTTAAATAAAATTTGTATTTGCACTGCCATTCGTCACATCTAACATTTCATTTGTCAAATTTTTGGGCACCAAATAGAATAGAACTGCTGGCTCTATACCCAAACTTACCTCAACTCCTGCAGCCCCTTGAGGTTGCGGTTTTTAGACCCCTCAAGCTCGCAGAAATCAGATTCAAACATGGAAAAATTAAAACTCTAGCAGCAACCTTGAAAAACAAGATTTTTCTCCAGTTTTTAAATTAACTCATATTGGTGTAGAAAATTTTCACTTTGAACATATATCAAAAAGCAGCAAATAATTTTTTAAGAGGCCTAGAAAAAAGAATCGAAGCTAACAAGTTAGAGCAAATCAAAAGGTGTTTAACAGAAAATTTAGGGTGGGATAGTCTCACTCAAAATACAAGCCTTTATGATTACTGAGATGTCAGTATCAAATGAAACAGAGCAAAAAGAAAATGACCGCAAAGTGAAAGAAGTGATAGAAGGAGAACATAAAAAAATTATAAAAATGGTATAGAAGCTAAAGGCAACAAGGAAATAGAGCAATCGAAAGGAATGAATTTGCAGATCCCATTCATTGTACATCACCAACACAAAGTGATATAAAACAACAAACTCGAGAAATCCTAATATCCGTTGATGTCACCACGCCGGTCCAAGTACATTTTAAAATCAGAATGTGCCGACACCATTTGGTCTAGCCAGATCCAAAACCAGTTGGGAAACGAAAGCTGAAGGAAAATATACCATCAGTCGTCACATCAGAAGCGTGGAAAGAATATCATGCAAAAAGGAACAGGAGAAGAAGCGTAAATTGGAAGAAAAGGAACAAAAGGAATTTGAATGCTGTGAATTCGTAGACAGTGGAAAACTGGGGATTAAATTTTGGAGAAGTTCTAACCCAAACGTAATAAAACAACATTTAGATATGTTTGTGTCATACAAAAAGTTTACAGTAGACATGAATTTGAAGTTAAATGTATGAAATCGATAAACAAAGATAAAAAAAAATTGTTTTTAATAAAACAGATGTGTCAAGCATCACCAAAGATCGCATTATGGAGTTCTACCCACTCCAGCAATTTTAGGTATAGGAGAGGCCGAAATATATAAATTTTCTTTACCTGTTGATATATATGAAGCTTAGAAACATTTGAAGTTGAGTTACTTATGAGTTATAAGGTTATTTGTTAAAAAGTGTGTATTTCAATAGAGTTAAATTTATCTGTAATTATAACAATATGTTTCCTTTTGTAGTTTTTTTTTAAAAAATGTTGTGTCATGTAGTGTTTATTTATGACTTACAATTCTCAGAAATTTAGGTTTGGGGTGTCAATGAATGGTGTTCAAAAAAAAGGATGTCCATGGTTGGTTTTAGAAATGTTTTTTAATTTTATTATTTAAATTTTTTTATTATGTTTCAAGTGTTTTGTTTAAGTTTAGACTTACTAAAAGTAATTTCAAGACAATCGCTTGATATTGAATAATTGGTTGTAGTAATTAATGCAACTTTTCTCCTATTCAATATCTCATTTTTTTTTTCTAAAAGTGTTGGTCCATTACCTTAATTTACCCTACTCGAAACGACCAATCCCTTTGCCTTTTTATCCATCATATCCTACATCTGAATCGTGAAAAGCTTAATGCCTGTGACGTCAAGCTGGGAATTTCACTGCCCATCTCAATAAACCCGACATAAGCATCTCCATACATATCATTTAATTTAGATTGACTTGAAGCCTGAGCAAAATGGTTTGGGTATTTATATTTAATAAAAATATATTTATGACGCATCGATGTAATTTCAATTTGTTTTTAAAGGTGTATGGCAATGTGCAGAGCCGTAAGCCAGGGTTTTATTTCGGGTTGTGTTCAATCTATGCACATGATTAGACATATTTTCATTTCTTGTTTTGTCTTGCCCTGTGAGTTACTAATTGAATAAGAATCTTTTAACGTTGTGTCGATTTGATTGAAAGTTATATTAGATGTTAGAAATAGTGAGCTGTTAAACAACTTACACATAACTTCTTAATAAAGGTTGTCGATATAAATCCTTTATACCTTACCTTTTTCGAAATTTTAAAATCATTCGCGCATCCTGGTAAATAATACTATGACAATATTAAATTATTATAGTCACAAAAATTAACTTCTTTGCTGCTGTAATCGGATGGAGTAAAAATGGATGTTAGATATTCGGGCTAAATCCCGTTTTAAAGTAAATGCACCGATTGCCATTGAACAAAATGCCAATGGCATCAAGTAAACTATTTTGGAAAAGTTCCAACAATTTGTCACAACCGGGAAAATCCCAAATAGAAATAAATAAACAATTAAAATTCCGTGGCGTGGGTGCCAAAATTACACCAACAATTTAGCATTCGGTGTTGGCACGCTTGTATTAAAATTCTAATATAGAAATAAGGTTTTATTGTCGGTTAAAATAGTTTATTTCTTTCATGTCACACCTATAACAGCTCAAATATATTTATACTTATTATTTTTAGGGAACAATTGACTAAAACATTAATACATCAATGAGCTATCGAGCTGTTACTTCCTCTCAAAAATTTTATTGATTTTTAAATTTTGGAGAGATCTAGATACAGAATGGAATACCTGACGTTTGACCACTATTGATTTTGTTATTTTCACAGAATCCCTATATATTGTTAAACCCTTAGGTAAACCACTTCTTTCTAATTTTCCTTATACTAGGTTTAACCGCTTCATGCTTAACAATTACCGAGAAAAAACTGTGCCAATCAGAGGTCATTATGTTAACGATAAAATTAGCTGTCTGATGTTCTCTCTCAATCCAACACATCAATCATCAGTTTTCATTCTGTCTTCAATTATTTTTAAAGATAACCGTGTATAGCTGCAATCTGCAAAAGTTATGCTATTCCGTGGTTAATGAAGTTGGTATTATTTTTGTTCGAACCGGAAACACCCAGTTAGACATTTTAGTTCCTAAATTTTGTACCTAAACTAAATATGCACCTCAGCACTCCAATTTTCTCACCTCTGATAAATTGAGCCGTTCCACTTCATCATCTTGATCAATGTGTAGATGCCCACTTTGATGAAATTATTATATTTGATAGAGATCGGGTAATGTAGAGGATTCAAATATTTTTAGTAAGCTACCCTGTCATCCAATCGTAAACCCTTCACAAACAAATTATTTATGAGATTTTATAACGTATTTTTTTTTTATATAAACACTAATTTAAATCTAAAGTAGCCGAAGCAGTGGAAACTAAATTAATAAGATGGTTGATATTGTTTCATTGCGCTACCTTTTGCACACCGCAAGTCTTGCTGGATATCTAATAGATTCGGGGGTCAATATTTTCATGGCCGCGGTCCTGTCAGTAAATGCTGGCAAATGGCATAACTAATATCAGCGCTCTGCTCGATATAATGATAATGTGTAGCCTACGGTTTGAATGACAATCATCATGGCATTGTCTTCCCTTACCTAAGGCGTTTATATGTGCTGCAATGTATTCCTTCATCTGTAGTGGTGTTTCTTCACCGAGAAGATTTAGCTTCACGATCTCCCAAGTTTGTGAAATGAAATGAATGAAATACACGTTCATGCATTAGCAAAGTTCTGCTATACAATAAACAATTCTATAAGTCTTATATCTAAATAAATAAACAATATTATATTATGAAAAATTTTCCTTGATAAAACCCATCACTAGCCTTCGAAATTCAGCAATTCTATCTGTTGCCTCACATATATTGGAAGTTTATTTTATTTTATTAATCTCTTAAAAAATAATGAACTCAAAGTGAATCTTTTTCTTATTAGGCCTATCTCGTATTATATTTGTGAATATTCTTTACAAGCCTGACTTTTCTTGCCATATAACTCCGTAACATTTTAGGCACCATTTTAAAAACAAACAACATATTTAGCATGACCAATCTTTGATTTATCGATAAAACCGCAATATCTGTGACTCTTGCGTATCTATCTACTCTTAATATAATTCTCATGACCCTATTGTTCAGTCTTTGTAATACATCTTTATCAATCTGATTAACAAAAAACAAAATGGTAGAACAATATTCATAATCAGGTGCTATTATTGTTTTATAAACCGTTATTCTTGATCTCCATGATAAAAACTGACTTATTTTTTTTTAACAATATAATTAATATGATCTTTAAAATTTAATTTACAATCTATTATAATACCTAGATATTTACATTATTTTACATATTCTAATTCATGTCCAAACAGCTTCAATTTGACAACTTGATCATTAATTTTCGGATTGATTATCATATCATTATTGGTTTTTTTAACATTCACAGACAATTTATGATCTAACAACCATTTTTCAACTTTCCTTAATTCTATTGACATTTTATTTATCGCCCCTTTAACATTATCATTACTTACAGAAATACAAGTGTCATCTGCAAACAAATTTAAAATCATCTCATCCGTAAAACACTTATTTTGGCATTAATATACAATAGGAAGAGTATTGGTCCCAAGGTTTTCCCTTGAGGCACCACATGATTAACATTTCTCCTTTGCGATATTACAACCCCGTTTTTTGTTTGTTCATATCTATCCAGCAAGTAGTTTTCAAACCATTCATGCACCTTACCCGTAACACCATATCTTTTTAGTTTCTTGATAAGAATTGCTCTATCTATTGTTTCAAATGCTCTTTTAAAGTCCAGGAATACTGTTAAGATTGTTTGCTTATTTTCGATCACTTTCTTCCACTTTGACAATACTAACTGCAGGGATGTTTGACAGGAGTCTCGGAATCCACTCTGATTTTCAATCAATATATTATTTATTTTCAAATGGTCCAACATGAATTTCTAACACTTTTTCACAAAGAGGAAGCATATTATTAGGCGGTGTTCTTCAACTTTTTTTTTATTAATTATTTTTGGAACCGGTGTCACTGTTGATATTTTCCCTTCATCTGGTACTTCTGCCTTCCATCAAAGATGTGTTAACCATTTGTGTAACCAACTCAATCATGCTTCTTCCCTCTTTTTCAAACAATGATTTATCTATTTCATCTATAGTAATATTTTTGACGTACCAACTTCTGTTAACATTTGAAAACTACTAAATTTCATTTCCTTCATTACTACTGATCTTTCCTCTTGTCTATCATGAATTGGTAAATTACCGTTATTAAACTAGCAGTGTGTTGTAGCCGGCGAAAAAGAACGGAAGGCACAGAAGGTAAAACTTTGTGATGCATTTACCGTTATTAGTCGCCGCAATCTTTTCTATACTGTCAATAAAAAAGTTGTTAAATATTTCTGCTATCTCTTGTGTATTTGTGTTTTTTTACCCTTATATATAATGTTGTCAATATGATTTTTCTTTTTATTTGTACCCACAATTCCTTTTATGTTTTTCCACATTTCCTTATTATTGTGATTATTTTAATCTATTACTCTTTCGTAGTATTGACGTTTCTTTGATCTTATTAGGTTCACAACTTTATTTCTCTGTAGCTTATTCTCCACTCGCAATTACCATTATTAAAACAGGCTCTCTTATATTTCTTCCCTCAATTTGTGCCTGTATTTCTTTCTCAAACCACTTTTTCTTTACTGTATTTTTTATTACAGTCATTGGACAGACATCATCCAAAGCCTTTGTTATATTTGTATAAAATTTTGACACCATCTCACTAATGCCTCCCTCTTTCCTAAATTTAATTTCTTGCAACTTTTCTTCAAATTTCTTAACTATCTTTTTCTTATTTCTTCTTTGAATTACCTGTTCATCATTCATTTCCAATACAGTCTTATTTATTAAAATTTCCGCTAGGTCGTGATAATTGATTTTTGGACTTCTCATAACCTTTGTGACTACTCTTTTATAATTTGAAAACACTAGATCGGTCATAGTATTCCAAAAGCCATTAAGTTATCAATTGGTTCTTGTTAATACTATTGCACCGAACATATAAACATGTTGTACTGCCTGCTTTGTTATAATATGATTAACAATTTCTTCCATTTTATTAATGAATTCCGATGTTGAAGAAATTGGGTAACGTTATACTACCATTACCATGACACGATCTATTTTAAAGCAACAGATCAACATCAGTTTGTCTATGCTCAGTGTACAAATTACATCACAGTAGTCATATAACATATCACAGCTCTAGTATGTCTACTTGTAGAGTTACATCTAAGTGTGATGTAACCATTAATCTCTATCCCTTGTTGCTCTATGTCTTCAGTGACTCGCACATCTGTTAAGATTACTACATCTATATTTTTTTCTTCCAGTATATTTTTAACTACATCATATTTATTTAATAAACTGTACATTCAGGCACCATACCTGTAGTTGCTATTTATTGTTACTATTAATTAATTAAAAAGTTAAGAGTTTCCATATCCACCTCCTCCAGTACGTTAAATCTTTCATTAAACACATTTGAATCATGGAATATATTAAATACAATTTGGTCTTTCTGACTGTCCAAATGATTCTGCATTATGTCTCTGGGAAAGGCTTGCTGGTATGTTGACAATCTTAATTTTGGGACTTGACTTTTTCTGTTCGGCTACAACATATTAGTTTCCCATCTTTTCTTCAATTTTTTCTTACTTTTTCAATATCTTCATTTTTATCACATTGTATAATAGTATTTTGACCAAGTTGAACTTTAACATCCAACTTTACTGGATCAATTTTCTTAATAATATCCTTCTATACTTCTTCACGATTTTTATCTTCTCTGGGCTTCACTATTATAACATCTTTTTTAAATTTTAATTTCACACTATACAATATGCTTTCTGACTTTTGTCTATTTTCTAAGTTCTGTTGACAATTTGTTCCCCTCCCTGCTTTTAATAGTTCAATTTCACCCTTCAGCAGTTTAATAATTTCATTCTTATCGTCCACCGCTTCTTCCTTTGCTCCTTGTGGTATCTGAGATAGTGCACGGCGTTGGGTTATCTCAATATACTTTCTAAAATTTTGGATTGATATGGTTTGCTATGAAGCAACCGCCTGGTCAGCAATCACGTGTCCTGGCATATATGGCACTTTTAAATCGCTCATTTCTCATTCAATTAACCACTATTTATTTTTGTGGAATATATAGTATATTTTGCCTGTGTTATTTTAGATTGTTTCTTATACAAAGCTTAAAGATATGAAATGCTCCTCTGTGGTAAAAAGTTGTTGTGCTTGTATCACCATTAATTTTTCTCAATTTCTTTTATTTTCATCTTCCTCTAGTAATAATAAAGTCTTTTCAACTGTGAATCCGGATTTACAGTTTTCATTATATCGCATTTTGCTTCTTCTAGTCGTTGCACTCTTGACCTGGATAAATCTGTGACGTCACATCTCTTTATCTATTTACTTACGTTGATATAGTCGCGTCGCATGGATAGCTAGACTTACAAGTTAGACAAATTAATTATGAATTCTGCTTCAAACTAATAGGTTTAAATTGGATACTAAACAATTTTCCGATATCCACAACTGGGTAAACTTTTGGTTTATTCCTGCACATGTAAGTTTTAATACTTTTTTGTTTGACAATTAAAAAAGTAGCTGCTCATCATTGATGGAATGTATTTTATCTCGTATGTTATTCCAAAATGTTCCTGACCCAGATTTAGTTTTGTGCTCCTGTAACAATTGTTTGTGTTAGGAAATAGTACACATTATCATGATGCCTGTTTAGCCATCTTTGTATATTGGGAATCTGCGACCATAGGAGCCGCATTCCAATTTCTGCTGCCACTATCTCATCAAGTTCTCCCTGGCGGTTTTCGAAGTGAAGTTTCTTTACTTGCGCTAGTTCTGGAGAGTAAACTGGTGAACCTGCTGCTTCCTGGGCAATTCTTCTATCTAACGATATACACCGTTTGGCGACCCTCTTTGAATCCAAACTACTGAGAGTACTCAGGTGTAGTTAGCTTCACGTTCAAACAGGCAGATTGTTCCATATGGTCCCTCCCGGGTTGTTGGAGTGAGGCATGTCTAGTTCCTTAATAGTGCCAATGTTATCCTGCGAATTCTGCCCTTGCTGTCAGTTAATGAATGTGATCTAGATCAAGACAAGGTCAAGCGTGTTGACATTCTCACGGCAGTCTGAATGTACTAGCTCTGGTAATTCCCACATCGATAACCAGAATTCCCACTAATAATAAGATTGATGACTTCTGAAGACTGCGTTTAGAGTCGTCTTCCAGGGCTTACCGTCCTTAAGCAATTATTTGAATCCATACTTAAGAATAAACCATGATGGATCGTCTTCATTCATATCAATTATCCCTTTATTGGTCCTTCTTCCTCAAGAACTGGATGAAATTTATAATATCTAGATTTTTATTGCAAGCGCTTCTTAAGAAATATATCTCTTAGTGAAAGAATTGAAATTAAATTTAACGTACATTTTCAAGAAGGTTGACTTTAACGTTCCTGCTTTTTTCATGGGCCATTTCCTGAACTCTAACCTTAGGCGCGTCCATTTATAAGTTAAATTGCTATATAGTTTCAAATCGGCCCCTGCGGTATCATTAAGGTCCCGCAATCCGGCGTGATATGTTACTTTTGTGACATACAAATTATTAGAGCCTCTTTCGGGGGTATAGGGGTTGATTTGTATTTTTATCGCCATGCAGCAACGATGATATCAGGTGTACAAATTAGGAAAGAGCGTGTATTATGTTTAGACACACTTTCACTGAATATTTTTCGTAATTTTATATTACGGGCATTAATGTCTTACAATTCTTACATATTCGTTTCAAATAACCGTCATACAACAAAGAAGATCTAATGGTCATTTTGGTATTTTTTTCTTCTTAATTATTATTGCTGATATTTCGTATGGGCGTAAGTATGTAATTATTTTAATGTAGATATGTTTTATATTGTTCTGGCAGATTCACGTTTTGGTGCCAAATAATTGCCATTTTTGCCAGAAACATATATATGAATAGGATTGGATTTAATGGAATATGATGTGATAGGTCCACTTCGGTTCAGAACTCATTGTGTATATTGGCACACATTATTTTATACTGCTGCATCGAATTCCCGTATTTCTTCAATCAGAACTAAAATAGTCGCGGTGCCGTGCATATGTTCATCACTATAGCGTGTAGTAAATAATACCTATGACGATTGAATTTATACTGAAAAATATCTTGAGTCTATGATATTTTCTCCGTTGCAAAAGTATCTATGTCTATCAGGTCCATACATCGTAATGGCAATTTTGTATACGGAATACGCATTCAGCGCCCGGCGGCTAAGTTGCCGGGATGCAGAAATTCGGTATCGCGATTCTGTATGCGTAGCTCGTGCCGTGTGAATAGGTTTTGAATGTGCGTTTAACCTGTATCTCGGATACGCGTATCTCGCATACAGTATCATCGTGCGAAAGGGCTCTAAATGATCATCGGAGAGCTGTAAAAAGGTCAACTTGTGTTTTTTAAGTAGATGCGTGTATCTTTAAAACTAACTGAGAAAATTCTGCCATAAGATCAATGCATTAGACCAACACATTATTTTATATCGTACTGTAATAAATGCCTTATATATGACCTGTTTAAGAGGGGCATATACCTTATCCTGAAAACTACGGGGGTTGCAACAAAAATTTTAGTACAAAAGTTGTTCCTAGTAAAATTATCTTTTTTTTTGTATTTTTTAATCGTCCTTTTTTATATAGATACATGGTGGTCAAACAAAGTTAAATTTTTTAAACGAAGCACCCTATATTTTATTACATTTTTGAATAGCCCTTTCAAAGACAAATTCAACAATATACATGAGCATGGGTCTGTGATGCGCCGTTTCGCACTTATTTGCGGTCATGTTCAGAATTCAAGTTATGTTTAAACCATCATTGCTGGGTTGCTCAATAACTTTTAAAAAAAAATTCCACGTATTATTTTTTAGAGAATAATGCTTTTTTTAGGCAGCGATCATACTTAAAATGTATTTTTTTTAAAATACGCAGTGTTGCCACGTCTCACAAAATGATACTTTTCTCAATTTTCTTAAATGTATGTTATTGGATTTTTGAATAGCCACTTTAATAGCAATTTCAATTATATAACATAGTACGGGTCTCTGACTTAGCGTTTTGGCTTAATTGGCAGATAGATTCAAAAATTGGTTATAACATTTAAATTATTAAGTTATGAACCTGGCAATTAAGTCCTTATCAACTTGTTCTCAACCGATTTAGGGTATTGTTAAGAAGGCATATTAAAAATAGAATATCAAGCTTTGCACAATGTTGCCAAATTTTGCATATTACTTATTTCTACGTCTAAATGTTTACGTAAATGACAACAAAAAAAGTAACACTAATTACAAACGTTCCCAAATGCATATTACCCACAAGTAAAATTAATTAAATTAGATTTTCAATATGTCCACCGTTTTGAAGAATACAAGTAGTATATTCTATTTCTAAATGGTGTATGGCGTTTGAGACGTAATTCGTTTCATTCTGATAGTTTATTCCCGTGCGAACTCGTTGCTGCACTTCCAAAATTGTTGACAGTTTATCTTTGTAAACCATATCTTTCATTGTGCCCCACAAAAAAAAATCCATCGGGGTCAAATCTGGACTCCTCGCTGGCCAGGAGATGGTTTTGTTTTGTCCAATCCACTCTCTGAAATTTTCGTTTAAAAAACGAATGATTTCGCACTTCGATGGTAAGGATTACCAATATTGAATATTATGTATAAGTGGCCAAATTTCGTGCCTTAATAAGTTTAAATATCGTACGGATGTTAAATTTTGTTGTAAAAGATGGGTCCTTAAATTCTAGATCTCCAGACTAACCCATACTTTCACGGATCTTCGCTTCTGCTTGTTTACTTCAGGAACCCATTTTTTATTTTCTGAACTCCGATAATGCGTATTTTTTCTATTAAATAACACGGCAGACGTAAAGATTGATTCATCGGCCCAAATGATATTTTGAAATGTATTAACAAAAAATGTCTATCCGTCGTTATATTGCAAAATTCGAATCTTAAGTTAAAATCTGCTTCTTCTAACTTTTATACTGGGGTGAATTTATGTGGCTTATAACAAATTTTTAAACAAGTTTGAAGCGGCAAGGCGGGTGGGGGCTCTGGAGTATCTTCAACTTGCAGTAATATCCAGCTGCATATTTTCATCCAAAACCCTTCGGCGCCTGCTTTTTTCACTAAAACACTGCAATTTGTTCGAAAATGGTATATCTTGGCAAATATTTCTTTTCTGGCAATCGCCTACGGGGAAATTTGGCTCTATATTGTCTGAGAGCAAGAGCCGGACTTTTGTTATTTGCGATGTAACATCCTAATAAGTCAACTTTTTCCTCCTTCGTATATATTATACAAAAGAGACTCAACAAAACAGCAACTCTATAAAATAAATAGAAAATAATGAAAGTCCAAAATAATACGCTTAAAATATTACAAGAGACTGACTTCTGTCACCAAACATTAACAGTAGACTAGAAGGTTCACTCTAAGCCCCGCCCCCAGCATTTGCCTTCTTGCCCCGTCGCGGAACCTGATGAAATGCTGGTTAACCGCTCTGGTCTAAAGTCTGGCGTCTCGTCTTTGTAAGCGCGCATACTTTTCTTTATAAAACCACGCTAACTAACCACGCTGCATACAGCTATAAGCAAAACTTGTTTTTGTATATCAAAGTATCTACAACTGACACTTTTATTCATACTTTCAAATTAATTTATATATGAAAATTATTTTCATAACATAAATATTACACAATTATGTCCGTTGGATCAGTCGCACTTCGAGTTCAATAATTATTAATTATTTTATAATTATTAATAATTTCATATATATTAATTAATAATTATTACAAATTTAGTAGGGAACTATTAAAATATGTTTTATATTTTTATTTAAAAACGAAATAACTATATACCTACTTATTACAATTACATAATTAGAATTCGTTATTGAATCCTTTATATCTGGGAAATCTGGTTTGATTTAATGTAAATATCATTCACCATCATCTTTATGTTTTTTATTAGTTTTTGACTCCACGACCTTCCTGTTTTTTTAACGATTTTAACAACTTTTGGGCGAAAATTGGGCGTAGCATCCCGAGGTGCCCACCTGAAATAAGTGCGGGCCTTAGTGTCCACCCGAAAAGAAGATGCTGGTGACGCCACTGGTTCTGTCGCAATGCCTGGGTTCTTCGGGTTACCACGTTCTTATCTTGAAGTATTGCCTCAAGACGAGTTTTATTAATTCATGGCAGTGGCCATCGATGCACGATTCTTCAAAAAAGTCATGTCCAAAATAGTCATACATGCTACTTGGCAACGTCTTTATCGTATTATTAGTATATTGCACACATATTTTACTGTATTGCATACATATTTTATATTTTTGTTAAAAATATGTGTTGTTTTATGAGAAAATCTAAAGTCGGGTACAGTTAACAATAACGCTATCAAAAATAACAATTTTTCTAAAAAATAACAAGAAATTAGGTATTCTATATTAGTTCTCTAATGAAAAATATGGGGAAATTTTTTTTTTGTGTGTTTTCCCTGCAACCTGAAACATATTTATATCGAGGGTACAGGATCCCTCGTTACGTTTTATCTTCAAATATTTGAACACTTCATGCCTGGACCTCCGCTCGCTTCGGGAGCGAAAACATCCTCCTGAATTAATTTTCATAATAAAGGCAATTGGCAATACACAAACAAACAAAACGAAAGGAAGCGAAATCACAGAATAGAAAATGTTGACCAACGGACGGCGGAATGTCGGTCACTATCCCGCCCAGTGAGAGCGAAGAGCGATTGTATACCTACGCCAATACGACCAATACAAAATGAGCACGCTCGATTATTTGCCACTCGTCGAAAAATAGTTCCAGATTGAAATATTAATATTATGAAAGAAAATTAATATTCCGCACTGTTTTTCTCGTAAATCAACTTGTAATAGGTTTCTCTTTTTATATTAAATAATTCTGTTAGGTAATTTTGATAGCATTATTGTTAAGGATCACCTATTTTTCTACTGCATGACGTATATAAACAACTAAATTTGAAGCGTTAATTAACTTTCCATAACGTGTTGCAAGTAATAGTTTTGATAGAGGAACATCGGATTCTATTAATTCACGACAATTTAAACATGTAATAGCAAACAAGAAATAGGTAAAATAGGTACTTACTTTTCTAAAATAATGTTCGCAGAGTACGAATATGAGTTTATTTACTTACGCATGGAATGTAATATTTGGGTTCATATGAATGGATACTCTGTTTTCATGAATATGGCGGTCAGTCCCTTCTAGACGAATGCCGGCTATGCGACGGCATACGAGGCAATAGGGAATACCGCTGATTTCGTGAACAATGTGAGGTAGTGAAGTGGTGACATAGGGCCCAGTTTACATAAAGTTTCTAGCGGAAAGTAAATATAACACTTCATATTTTTTTTGTGTTAGGTATTATAAATTTCTATATGTTAGTATTTTAATCTACACGGTATACTTTAACGCGAAAAATTAATATTTTGACATGCTCTATTTTCTAATAAATGTAATTTTTCTGTCACGTTATTAAAAACAAGCTGCCGATTTTCCATGATACAGACATATTCTTAGGTGTCATCGGCAAGAGCGGCGCAGTACCAGTAAGAAATAGTACGGTTTGCGTACTAATTTATAAGAGGGGAAAGAAGAAGGGGAACGATGTTGGTGTCTTCATCTTTAGCAAACAAATGCCTCTATTTTTTTTATGTCTTTGGGGACGACCCTGCATGCATAAACAGCAAAGGGGAAATGTGTCTTTTTCTAACATATTAGTAACTTATTATCATCAGTGTAAAAGCGTTTTCTCGGTGTATCCGCTCTATTTTAAGTCTTGGCGCTTTCTATCAGTGTATAAGGTAGCTCGTAATGGCGGGATATCGAGCACGAGATTTTTAATGACGCCATCTCAGGGGTTACCACCTACTCTTCTCCTCCTGTGTCCCGTCTCATTTACGGACGGCTTTATATACGGGTTTTTAAGCTTGGAATAAAGAGGAAATTTCAAAATATGGCTTTTTTATCAAAGTTGGATTTAAGGAATGTTATAATAAGACTGTTAATTTGGAACACATTTTCGTTGAAAATGCTCTTTATTTAAGCTTTGATCTTGGTATAGGTGTTCTATGTAGGGTAATTGGAGATTGCAGACAAATGAAAATAGTAAAGTTTTAATATCGATTCAATAGGACAAGAATATTGTGAAGAAGTTAATGTACTTATTAATTAATGTTTATTAAATATGAGTTCTTAAACGTTAATGGTTTGAACATAGACTCTTAATAATTATTTAATTATTAAATATATCGTAACGTATATTTGTAACGTTTTATTCCGACGTATTTAGTTGAATTATCATGATTTCATTCATAATCTTGGTCCAGTTTCGCGAGGAATTTATGAGGCTATCTCAATGGTACAATTTTTTCCCGCTACCCCTCATGCTACATCTAATTTTAACAGGTAAAATATTCAGACCACCATTCTATTTTTACTTTATTACGACGCCCTAAAAGAAGGCCTGTAATTATTGTAGCTTAGCCCAGACATGAGACATGACAAAAGTATTATTTTTGATATTAGACCATATATTACCTTGCATGCGTCCTCCAATTTCAACTTTCGGTTTAGCCGTTCCTTTGCCCTATTTTTATTTACACCCCCCATCACAATGCCTAATTATGCCATATTATTTTTATGTCTTCTGTAAACAGAATTATTCCGCCCCCCAACAGTTTTTTGTTCGGTAACTTTTAGTCACTTGACGTGAATAAAAATGTTCTGTTTAAATCATCAAAGTAACACGCTACTTGAATAATAATTAACATCAAGATAATTAGTTAATTAAAACTCTAGAGGACTTGTATTAAAGGATTTCGTTTGTCGATACCAGGGAAACGAAAATATATAAAGTACAGAGTTTTAACTCCTTTAATTTTTAAATTTTTTTTATGCTAGAAAAATCTAAAAATAATAGCATGTAGGCTATTTTATGTACTTTTCGCATGAATACACTTCATATAACTCATAAACTTATATTTTTCTTATCTTTTTTTAAAAGGTACATCCTTTTATACTATTGAATCTTTAAGTGAAGAGTAGTGGCTGTGTGCATGTATGAGTCATACTAAATGAAACACTTTGTATTCCATGCAAAATGTTAATCCAAAAAGAACTTCCTATAGAAGCATAACAACAGGGCTTTCGGCCTAGGCCATCATCAGTGTTACTTGTCATTTGGACCCGATTGATCCGAAGAACATATCAACGAAGAGAAACAAACAACGCCAACAAACAACGGTCAAATCACAATTAAAAAGTTAAAAGTCACATTTTAAAAGATATACATAATTAAAGGCCGATGCCTAAATGATGGAAGTTTCCACGAAAAGCGTGGTTTAGGCATCGGCCTTTAATTATGTATATCGTTTAAAATGTGACTTTTAACTTTTTAATTGTGATTTGACCGTTGTTTGTTGGTGTTCTTTGTTTCTCTTCTTTGATATGCTCTTCGGGTCCAAATGACAAGTAACACTGATGATGGCCTAGGCCGAAAGCGCTCTGTTGTTATGCTTCTATAGGAAGTCCTTTTTGGATTAAAATATTGCATGGAATACAAAGTGTTTCATTTAGTATATTGAATCCATACAATTTTGAGCATATTTCATATAAGGGTTTATTTTGATATGCACCTCATAAATTTTTCCTGCGCTACCTATTTTGACGTTTTAAATTAAATGACAATAATTCCCTTCTTGTAGTTAAAATGTCACATCAAGAAAAACAAATAACGCGTACATTAAAAATAATTCCAACTCGAAAGCAGCACACCAATAATTTAAGAATAATTTTATTAACAGGATTGAACAATAATTACATACTTAACACAATTTAACAATAATTTTAATACATTAAATTAAAAGCAGTGTTTATAAATAAAGATGTTCAAAGAGTTTACGTAGCTTCTGCTTACTCTTTTTTATAGAATTTGAAGTATCCTAGTTGTTTCCATTTAAATACATATTTTCTCGCTTTGTATTTGTAATTAAGATTATTAAGATCTTCTATGTTATTTTTATTTATTCTGTCTTTTAAATGGCCTCTGATCATTTGACTGGTCCATTTTTTCTTAACCATTCGATCGTTGAGGGGTCATTCTGCTGAAATGTTATGGTCCTTAACCTACCCAAGGCCCAGGGATTAGTTTTTGTAAGAGTTCTAAATAGTTTACATAATTTATCGTATTTTCAAGAAAAATGGTTCAGTATTCCACATCAGATATTAACAGACTGTACTGGAATTTAAATTCGCTGTAGCTAGCCCATTTCCTTGCATTCTCCTGTTAAAATTGTTTTGTCACTTATTTGTTCTGTCATTAATCGACTAATTTCCGACATTCTTTTATTCGTCTACCACTTAATTTTGGGTTGTCGTCAATCTGATTTTAACTCGTCCTTTTTTAGGGTTCCCTGAATTTTTAAGTTCAAAAAACTTGTTTAGGCCCGTTCAGTACATTTTTCCTGGGTGGTGAATAAGACAGTCATCAGGTGATTTAGCACGTCCCGTCAGACGTCACATTATCGTTAACGTTCATTCGGGTAATTTATGAATATTTACTTTTTTGCTTGAAAGCGGCTAAGAGGGTAGTTTTCGAGTTTGGCACGTTTCTAGCCAACACTTGAGGGCAGGCGGCGCGGCGGCGGCGGTCAATTATTTTCACAATTCGATTTTCCGTTTCTGAGTTATTATGTCAAATGTGCGATTTTTCAAAATGTTGCTTTAATACACAATAATTTTGAAAAAGCTAATTAATATTGATGAAATTTTCAGGGCACATTCTTTTTGACGGTTTCCGAACGAGTGTTTTCTGGGCGTGTATATTTTTGAAATAGGGGACTTAGGGTCGTTCTAGGGATGAAAAAGTCGTAAGGATTAAAAAGATCGAGAGACAGTTCCATAGGGAATTTCTAAGAGAAAAACTCTAAATGCTTCTCAGTTTCCAATGACGGGAAAATGCAAAAACATTAATTTTTTAAAACATTTTTTTTTTTATATAGAAAAAACCTCTTTACAAGTGATGAAGCTGTTTATACAAGGTGTGCTAGTTGAAGTTAAACCTCTCACCAATTCAACATTATAAGAGAAACCTAAAAAAAATTAAACTCTTATTTGGATTATCCTGTAGGTATATCTTGTCAGTCTGTAATATATTAAAACGAATAATCATCTACCTATTGCAAAATTATAAACATAATAATCAACTCTTACAATATCTGGAATATGTCGGTGTGTATTCTATATTCATTTTTAAGTTACGTATTTCCATCGGCCCGGCGGTTTAGCTCAAAGACATTTAATCTAGAAGAAACGGGACAAAGGGTTGTTGGTTCTCACCCAACATGTAGTCACATTCTAAGGTCGAAAGACGTGGCGTTGCCAAATTTAAAGTTTACCAGTTACTGTAGGAAATGTCCCAGAAAATAGTATTTATAATGAAACGAAAATATATCTTTGATAAGTATTTAATGGAAGAAAATAGTTATTAAGCTACTTTTTGAATATATGTAGTCATTAACTTTGTTTTTTTTTATTTGTCCTAAAAATATTGCACACTAATTTATTTTTAGACTAGCAGTGTGATTATTTAATTTTTCTTTTAGCCATTGAGAGCTGGAGAGCCGTATGTGTCACAAAAACGTTTAAACCGTTGGTGTCTCATAATTTCCGTCTTTAAATTTGAAATTATTCAGGAAATAAGTTGTGGAAGTTTTTTTAAATATTTGCTGCTTAATAGCATATTATGCAACGACTATCCATTATGACATTCGCCTACGGCTCATGTCATATTCTCTTGCTCGGCTCTTAATAGCCGTTAAATGTGAGTTGAATATACTATATTTTTTCTACGACCATTAACCCTGAATTATATTAACCCTGTTTTATAACCATCTCTCAATTTTCCAAACAACTATTTTTATACTTTTTCTCAAGGACACTTTTAGGTTAAAGGTCTTTGCTTTTTGCTACAAGCTCTTATTTGCTTGCAGAAAAGCAAATACGTATTTTCCACACGCTCCTTTTAAAATTTTGTTTCCAGCTTATGCGGAAAGTGACTTTTCCGCACTCGACTACATGCCTGAACTCCGCTATGTGAAAAAGTATCACTTTCCGCTTTCATTAGTAAAATAAATATTTTGTGTTAACTAACTTTCAGAGCCCATATCTAGCAACCGCCGACTTTGATAACCTCGACCCCACTATAAATAAAACATAAATTTATTTTTAAAAATGCACCCGAAATAAATACCATCATTTAAAATTAAACGTATTTACTTTACTAAAAGTATTTTAATAATAAACTCACCATTTCAAAGTCTACGCCTATGGACTGTCCTTGCTTTCGCACAGGGGGGCAACACTACACTTAGTAGTGGGGGACGAGTCCTGTTCACGGCGATGATTTGGCCGGGATAAAGTTTTGTCCGTGATTCATAAAAATATAAGGCGGCGGGACAAGCGTTTTGTTGATGTTGGATGCAAGTTCTCGCATTTTTATGAATTAGTTGTCGGGTTTCTTTAAGTTAAATGTCTTTGGTTTAGCTCAGCAGTCGAGTACTGGCTTAGCATGAGAAAGAATCGGAATCGATGCCTGGCGCTTCCAAGAAACTGTTGTTTAATTTATGTTTAGTTTTTAGTATCGCTTTGTTGAAGATTTCACTTCTGCCGTGTGGTCTTAATCACACACCGTTTTTTTTAAATTCCGCTCTTCCATGACTGTATTTTTAGAACACCTTATATACTTAGCTTGAGGAAAGCTAGTTAATGCCCAGCCTTTTATATTTAAATTAGACACAGGAAATCTGTCAGTCTGTTTTTTTTTATTTTTCTGGCCAATATTCTTAATAGATTAAAGCGTTTTAAATGATGTGAATTTGTAGGTTTATTGAGGTATATAGCATGCTTTTTTTAAGATTTCATCGGAATACTCAAAACTATTTTGCTAGTTTGGATTATTTCGGGAAAATAATATATCGTAGTAGAATATTCTTTGGTTCGGGTTAGGAAAATTAAATGTTTTAGAACCGTTGCAGGGTTACTTTATAAGGAACTGAATTTGCATTTTTGTGATTGAAAGATCAACATTATTCATACTTCACGTGCAAATAAAGCGTTTTTTTATAAACGTAATTAATAGGTTTAGTCTAAGAACTACTATGAACTTCGATTAGTCACTTTAAACAGTCGTTAAATTGATCAGTGTTTGTCAATCGGTGTATAGCATTAAGAGATGTGTGATACTCAAAACACTGATTAATTTAGCAGAAACTAATTGGAGTTCAAAGTAGTGGCCCTAAGCGTATTGACTCGAAGAAAATGCAATACAAAATTAATGCGTTAAATATTAAATCCATTAATTTTGCTTATTTTAAATGTGTCTTTGTTTAGGTGCATTGTTATAAATCATTTAGCATCTTGGCCATTAGAATTGAGCCTATATTTCTTCTTCCAATTATTCAGGCAAGCAGGTTCTTTCATTCAGTGTTAATTTATTTATCTTTTCAGTGAGCCGTCTGAAATAAATGATGAAATCGCTGACCCACATAGTAGTAAAATGCTTTATTGTCCAAAAATATTACACGTAACATTTCTTATTGACAACGCTTTATAAAGTGTATACAGAATATAGAAAAAAACGAAACAAAATCAAAAAAGGAAAAACATACCAGAAAAACATAAGGGTGGGGAGTTAAAACATATTAAGTGGCAAATATTACCTCTGTAATATACGATATCACAGTACCCACATCAGCATAGTCAAAATTGTAATGGCTTATTGCGGTCATTTATCACACTAAAATTTTGATAACTCATGAGACACACACGTCATAACTTAAAAATAGAATATGAACCCTTTGGTTCTGCTCGAAAAACTCGTCAATGGAATAGAATAGAAGAATAAAGAGCATTTCAAGTTTGGGAAAGGCTTTTAAGTATTGAATATTTCTAATCAGCAGATCAACTTGATTATATCTTGATGCCACTGTAAATCAGGGAATTCCTCACAAGGCTGGAATGTGGAATGGGCAAGGGATCATTGTTAATTTGACGAGTACAATATACCTGCATGTTGACAAATATGTGATTTGTGGACTTGTGCATTTCTAATATAAGTTTGGTGTTCTTTTATACGTTTTGATAATTTTATTAAATAAAGATAAATGTGTTGCTTCAACTTCTGTTAGTTTTAATAGCACTTGGTTACCTTTGCTAAAAACTGAAGTGGGAAGCTCTCCCAGAGGATCACCCTCTCGAAGAACAGAATATCAGTTGAAAGATTCACACAAGTCACGAAATTGTTGAAAGTTTTGACCACTATAAACTCTGTCAAACCTCTTGCTCTGAAAGGAAAGAAAACAATTCATAGGAATTATGGCCAGAATGGCATTATGATCCGAGAGATCGGGATTAAACACCTAGCAGCAGCCATTCTCTCGTATGTTTGAAGTGATGTAGTCTATGGTGGTAAAAGATTAGTAAGCATTAGTTTACAAAATGGGCATCTTGTGATGTAAAAATATCATTTGGAAGCCCACGAGCACCAACTTTAAAATTTTAACTCATGTGTAATGCATGTGTGACGCCTCTTTAAAAAGGGAGATTATCAGTTTATTCAGCACTCTACTCAGATTCTGTATAAATCGACATTATGCCGCGCAATTACTGCAGACTGCAGGTTTTTGAGATTCGGATTTTCGAAAATGTGATAAACATTTTAAATTATAAACTAACTGATCTTAAAACGCGCTATATCTATTGTAAGTGACTCAAAATAATGGACTTTAAGTTCTGTGGAGAAAATTTTCAAACAGCAATTTTAATATATCTACTACCAAAGTTTACAGAATCTTTATTCTGTAGACTTTGCTACTACTAATAATTTATTAAATATCGAAAAAATTATTATTTTTGAGACTAAGGAATAAATCGAAGATAAAGGAACACAAAAAGGGATAGACACACTTAATGAAAATGACTGTTTGACGATTAGGCAATGGCAAACTTTTTAACACGATTAGCCCCTATTAAAACTGCTTTTAAGTCAAAGTAGCCGTGCTACTTACTCTTTCTAGGAATCTTGACCATCATCAGTTTTATTTTGGTTAACCTCAAACACCTTGTGGTTAAGCCGAACCTATACAATAGTACTTAGTATAGCAATTTGGAACATACGTTCTTTTTTTAAAGCATAACAAGAAACATGCCGAGACGATTGGATGCAAAAATATAAGCCAGGTTGAGCTTCCATTGGCAATATCATGAAAGAAATATCTCATGTCAGCTGACGGTCCTACTCCCTAGCATGGTCGGTCAAGATTCCAAACTCTTATAAAAACATTCTTTGTACAACTATATACATGAACCAAAAATATAAGATTTGAGCTCTGGTCCATTACTTAATGTTATATTTAGAGATCAAATTTTTTAATTCAATTACTCTTACTTCAAATTGCATGACTATTTTTAACACCCGGAGATAGGAATTTTCATTGTATATTTATTTGTATTTAGTAATGGTCTGCTTGTGTCAAATCGTTGGACCTTTTCCAAAGCATTTAACTTCGCACTATTAGCTTTCCGTGGCTAAACTATAAAGTGTGAACTTGCTACTATTAAAAGCTGAAATTCAATGTCTTTGCCATTTTTACTTGCATCATTTACGTTTTGACTTTATACGCTGGTGCTGACAAATAGTATAATGTGTAAATTAAATTATTGTAAAGAATAGTTAATCTCCAAATTTAAAGCGCTGGATATACAGGGTGTCTTAAATTCCGTGTGCCACTATTGCTATCTCCGATACGGTAAGTGCCACGAGGTCGGTTAAATTAGAGAAAAGTTTATTTTTTTGATACCCATTCAAAATCCGTCTACGGTGTCGTCAAACTCCTGTTAGTTTCTAAGATACAGGATCATTTATGAAAAATGCCTAAACATATTTCGTCGATTATTATTACATTTTCGAAACACAGTTTAAATTCGAAAGTTTTATAGTTTTTTCAGCTCTACAATATGGTCTCTTCAAATTTCACCTCCGGCGTTTCGTGTTCGGGCCACCAACATCAACATGATTTTCTTAAATACGGACCTGGATTTTTTATTGTAGATTTTAAGAGCTTCTGATGTCCCAAAACCAGCGACGTATCGCACTTACTCGAAAATAGTTATTTATGCAACAAGTGTGTAAAGTGACTCTTTTTTTATGAATAGGAATATTTTACGCACTAGTGCGTAACCTAAACGTCAAAAATATGTCAGATTTACTTTACGCACTAGTGAGTAAAATGACTTACTTTACGCACTAGTGCGTAAAATAACTTACTTTACGCACTGCACATTAAAAAGGCCTATTTTACGAATCTGAGAGAGTGCGTAAAGTGAGTATTTTACGCACGGTAGTAGAAAAAATACTTTTTACACTTTCTATTTAATTCCTACCAAATTTCGCTTTTTTGTCTCTCTCTAACACATTATGTTCTTATGGAAAGTGCCAATAATATGAATTTTTCGAATGAGTGAGATTCGTCATTGGTTTTAGGGCATCAAAAGCTCTTAAGATCTGAAATAAAAAATACAGGTCCGTATTTAAGAAAATTAAATTGATGATGGTGGCCCGAACACGAAACGCCGGAGGTAAAATTTTAAGACACCATTTTGTAGAGCGGAAAAAACTATAAAACTTTCCAATAGGCATTTTTCATATATCACTCTGTATCTTAGAAACTGAAAGGAATTTGACGACACTGTGGACGGATTCTGAATGGGTATCACAAAACGCAACTTTTCTCTAATTTAACCGACCTCGTAGCAGTTACCGTTTCGGAGATAGCAATAGTGGCACACGGAATTTAAGACACCCTGTATAATACATTAAATTGGGTTATTATAAATTGATGGTTTCGGTTGTGGTGACAACCATCAGTTCTTTTTTAAGGGTTTGCATAGAAGCAAGCGGATAGGTCGAAACTAAAAATAATATAACAACAATACGGCAAAAATACCGTTTCAAGTAATCAATTAAAACAATAATTTCACATACTGTTTTTAAATGATTAGTGTTCGAGGTGAATGCAAAAAATAATAATCAAATTACTCGGCTTGTGATGATGTTTAAGAATAGAGATAAACCAATGTTGTCAAATTGGCATCGATTCCGAGGAATGTATTTTGTAGAACATCACTACGTCAGTCTCTTCTTCTCTATCAACTTTTGAACATGAGTTTCCCTCTCGCATTAGTTTCAATTCTGTTGAGCTTTTCATTATTTAGGGCGGTCACTATCATACAATGCTCTTTCGCTTAGATTATCTGTAATATCTTCAGCTGGTCCAGTTAGTCGCTGCCCATGATAAATTATGGTCTTCTGCCTGTAGCCTTTAATTAATGTTCGTACTCTCAGATAGATGCCTCATGTGAACAAATAACCTGATATGTAAAGTTACTGTATATATTGAGATTTAAGTATAAGAGCGTGATTGTTTCCATGGTATATGACATGACCGGGAAAATAGGCACATTGGAACCGGTCATTTGACTGTTGATAGGTTGGATGTAAGCCAGATTACTAAAAGGTACCTAATACATTCTAATAATCCTGTTTACTTTTGCTGTCTGAATGTGTTTTGCTAATTTAGTTAGATTTCTTAAATATACATACGTGCTTATTGACTTTGAGTATGAGATCTATATTTTTGATCGTCCTGTGGTATTCTGCATTAGAATGCATTTGGCCGGGTTGAAGTGTAACCCAGGGCATCTGTCTGGGAAAAACGAAAGCTATACTTTGATTGGAAGTTCTGAGACATGGTTTGCACGGGTACACATGCTTAATCTGCGATGATTTTCTATTCTATGGCGAGTTATGTTTGTTCCAGTTAGTGTTGCCGTCGAGACGAGACGAGACGAGAATAGGCCTTCGCTCGTCTCGTCTCGTCAGCCGAGAGAAAATATGTCTCTCGTCTCGCCGAGAGAACGCTTTCTCTCGCTCGAAAGAGCCCTTCTCTCGTCTCGTCTCGACCCTCTCGTAAATACTAAATATTCAATTTAAAAAAGCATAAAACATTACAAAATATACCGGGTTAAAGGGGGCTATTCCTTGGGTTATTTTATGAATTAAAAGTATATATTAACATGGGTGCGTTCTTTATCCACAGGGTGTTAATTTTAAAAATCGTTTTTGTTTAATATTTTATACATTTCTTGGCGTATTACCTTGAAAATTGGCATGGTTTCTTGGTATGAAAAAATCAGATTATTGACACATTCTTACTCTGGCCGATAGAGCTTTAAAAATAAGAGAAAATGTATTTAAAATTATTTAAATAATAGATTTTTTTAATAGCTTCTTTTTAATTTTATTTTTATACTTAAAATTTTACAATAAAAAAAATAAAGATTCATTTAAGCTGTAGCTTTCTTTCTACGTGTTCATTGTATACAATTTATAGTAACCTAGTATAAAAAATCACCCTGTACAACCAACACTAGGTTTTGTTAATTTTTTTTAATTTTGGTTGTTTTTTAACATAATCCTTTTTATGCCTTTAAAATGAAAATAAATGTTTAAGATTGGCGTTTTATTAATTTTTTTTATAGAAAGAGGTAAGACAAGGGTAAGTAAGTGTGCGGGACATTTTCAATCACACATATTTATGGAAATGTAACTCCCTCGATTTATATTGTGAACTGTATGATAAATAAGATTCTTCTGGTTCTTTGAAAAGATAATTTAAATTTCGATTTAAATTTGAACACTTTTTGAAAATATATTAGAATTTAAATTTAATTACAATTTTTATATTACAGCAAATTGGCAAGATCTCTGTTGTTGTTCTTATTTATAAAAACCGCCTACTTTACACCTCACGGTTGTTAGGGCAAGGGCATTAAAGAATAGAATACTATTTTTATTAGCGCGGTCATAAATTAGAATTTATACAGGTTACAATAATATGTAAATAAAAAGAATATGAAAAAGGTAAAAGAAAAGTTGTTAGAAATGTTTCCGAAGAAGGGAATATTAGTACATAAACGATTTTTTTACTGATGAAATTGAAAAAAAATATATTTCATTATTTTTAAGGTCTTATCGAGTAAGCAAGATTTCAGAATATTTTGTTCTTATTCTTATTATTATCTCAAACAAAATGGCAACGTTTTAAACATTTACATTGTTGAGATTCTACAGAATCAAAATGGTTTAAAATTATAAAAAAAACAACTTGCACATTTCCTATCTTATTTTATCCTATCCTATAAGATCTTAGATCCTACACTTTTAAGAGCAATCGCATAATATTTACAAACCCTTTTTCTATTTCCCATGTTAAACCCTTTTGATTCTAGAGCATGTCAAAAATGCAAAAAAGTATAATAAAAAAATAATAATGGTGACAGTTCGTTTTGGAGGGTTATATGAATCTAATAAGATATTCGATAACACCTTGTTCTTGTTCTTGTTCTTGTTAATGGCTTTGCTGCAAGGCAATCCGCCAGCACAATTTGGTAGTGATCAGGATGGTGTCTGGCTCTAAGCCATATCCAGACCATTGAGATTGTCACTAAAAAACTTTATTTTATAAATAAGGTATCACAATATCCCATTTGTATTTTTTTTCAATGACCCCCACCCTTTTTCACTCTTAAAAAACACTAAGGACCGGTTTCTCAATAATTAGGTTTAACCCGCGGGTTTTCTATAGACAAATCGAGGGTAACTCGCGAGTTAAGAGTTAACTCGACATTGGGAAACCGACCATAACTATAGAAAATGTGTATGCTAACTCCAAATTTTATACAATAGGTATCACCAAATTATTTATGTATGAAAAAATCATAAAGGTGTTTTTTTATTAATATACCAATTTTTTGCTCGAGAGAGCGAGAGAAAAATGAGAAATTCTCGACGAGAGAGCATCTTTCTCTCGTCTCGTTTCGAGGTTTCATTCGACAGAAAATACCTCTCTCGTCTCGTCTCGACGAGACGAGACGAGAGACGAGAATCTCTCGTCTCGACGGCATCACTAGTTCCAGTGGCGTATCCAGACTGAGGTTTCGTGGAGGAGGGGAGAGGGGGTGGGGGCAAAGCGAGTAAACAATCATTGGTGAACCACTTTCAAATTTTTTTTCGGGGGAACATTGAAAATGATGAATAATAACGTAAAATGTGATTTGTGTTAAAATTCAAATAGTTTTTAAAGCTGAGTTTAAAAAAGGAAAAATACAAACACGAGTGTTTATAATATAAATAATTAAACATTGTCATGATTACAACAAAAATAAATTAAAAAAGATGCAGGTATGAAGACCTAAACAATTACCCTTCGCTTTTAGATAGGAAAATCTATTAATATATAATTAGCCAAAACGTTACTATAGTATTTTTAACCTGTTCCGATTCGTTTTAGCCCGTTTTGGTGCTTTTGGTTATTTTTAGTTACTTTTGGTTTAACCAAACTAACCCAAATTAGGGTTAGCTTTAACTTACTTCAATATTTTAAATATATTTCTATGCGTTTTAACTCGTTTTGATGCTTTTAGTTACTATTGATTAGTTTTGGTTAGTCGTTCAATCAACTTGCTGTAAAGTGCAGTTAGTTTTAATATATTTTATTCATTTAAACCAGTTCCGGTACGTTATAAGCAATTTTAATGGTTTTGGTTAGTCGCCAAAATTGGGTTAATTTGAGTTAGTTTTAACTTACTTCAATATTTTAAATCTATTTCGATACATTTTAGCCCGTTTTGGTGCTTTAGGTTACTTTTGGTTAGTTAGTCGTTCAATGAACTTTCGGTAAAGTTCAGTTAGTTTTAATATATTTTAGTCATTTGAACCGGTTCCGGTACGTTATAAGCAATTTTAATGTTTTTGGTTAGTTTTGGTTAGTCACCAAAATTCGGTTTATTTGAGTTACTTTTAACTAACTTCGATATTTTTAATCTATTTCGATACGTATAAGTCTGTTTTGGTGGTTTTGGTTACGTAGTCGTTCAATGAACTTTCGGTAAAGTTCAGTTAGTTTTAAGATATTTTAGTCATTTAAACCGGTTTCAGTAGGTACGTTATAAGCAATTTTATTGATTTTGGATAGTTTTGGTTAGTCGCTAAAATTCGGTTAATTTGGGTTACTTTTAACTTACTTAAAACATTTTCAATCTATTTCGATACGTTTTAGCCCGTTTTGGCGCTTTTAGTTACTTTTGGTTAGTTATTCAATCCTCTTTCGGTTACTTTCAGTTAGTTCCAATTTATTTTAGTCATTTGAACCGGTTCCGATACGTTATAAGCAATTTTAATGTTTCTGGTTAATTTTGGTTAGTCACCAAAATTCAGTTAATTTGGGTCAGTTTTAACTTACTCCAATATTTTAAATCTATTTCGATACGTTTTGCCCGTTTTAGTGCTTTTAGTTAGTTTTGGTTAGTCATTCAATCATCTTTCGGTTACTTTCAGTTAGTAACATTTTATTTTAGTCATTTGAACCGGTTCCTATGCTTCAATATTTTTAATCTATTTCTATACCTTTTGGCCTGTTTTGGTGCTTTTGGTTAGGTTTGGTTAGTCTTTCGGTTGGTTTCAGCAAAGAATATTCTACTAATATTCTTTGGTTTCAGTTAGCTCCAATTTATCTTAGTCATTTGAACCGATTCCGATACGTTATATTCAAATTTAAGTTTATGTAAACAAACTAACACGATCTCTCACGCGTATGACGTCATGTGTGGCAAATGTACTTTTTCACGATTTGAGGCCCTATACTAAGAAAACAGAAACATGTTAAAAACATAAGTTTTTCGCAAAATATGTATAGATAACTGGATAAAATCCTATTACAGTTTTTCCCAAAAGACTGTCTGAGAGGTTCAGTTAAAAAAAATTCCACTTCTTGACTATGTTTTTCGTTGAAATATTTGGCTGTGATTGATCATAATTAGAACGAGGCAAATAAACAACCTTCAACTTTTGACCGAAAATAGTATTGACGTTTCCACTTATTTGAGCCTGATTGTGCTACACCACAAAATCCTAGGGTTTTTTGAAACTTGACAACTGTATATTTTGCTTTAGCTCTGGCTAAAGATAGGTAATGTCGTTACGCGTTTATGGCGCTATGCCACACGTACAAACATGAAATATGTTTGATCTATTTTCCTTCATTTAATCCTGTACGTAATTTTCTAAGCTTTATGGACTGGCTAATTTATTTCTTTACTAATTGGAAGTCTAAAAATAAACAGTGATGAAAGATATCGATCAAAAAGTGCTAAAATTCAGTTTTATAGTTTGCAAAAGTGTATGATGTTTTCAACCGAAAGTATGTTCTGAATGTTTATTAGAAACTTTTATTATACATTTTCTAATGTGCAAGGGAAATCTGTTTAGTAGCTGTGTCAAAAGTAATTGATATATTTATTGAAAATTAAAATAGTGAAATTTCACTATGAATATTTTATAGAGAAATGTGTACGTGTCTAACAACATAATTTCGGCGGCTATGCCGACAGCTTTCCATCATTCATCCCAGGATTTCCAATAAATGTTTCCAGTGAAAAAGGTTGTGTTTGCTTATAGTATCGAACAGTATAATACATATGTTACAGGCCGAACACATTAACACAGTTAGAAAAAAGCGTAGCTTACCAAAAATTAAAAATGACTTTATTTAAACAAAACAACGTGTGTGTTTTATAAACGTTGCGATTTTTTCATCTTATAACAGATTTCGGTTACAAAATCGCATAACTTTCCTATAAAAAGCTATTCTAGTTTTAAAAATAGGGGTGGTGCAAAATATATAAGGGACGCATTATGCATACAAAATTGCAGTATATCTATACGTTTGATCACATGCAAGCAATTTACAATTTCCAAGCCCCCATTCAAAAACAGCAATATCAAAATAATTGTTTGGAATTCCTCGGAATGCATAAAATAAAAGCATTTTGTTCTAATTTTTCTAATTATTTTATTCTGTGTTCTGTGTTAAGCAATTTTAGAGAGATATGTTTTTTGTTATTCTGCAAAGTAGTTAGATACATTTTTCTATAAAATTCTTCATCTGCTATATATTTATAACTATATAATTTATATAATAAATTTGCCACCTCTTCAAATAGTACTGGAGAAGGAGGCTAGATGGGCGACGTATAGATTGACACAGACGGTGATCAACAATCCGCAGGCGATCATCATGGTGCCCAACAGGCTGAAAAATGGCAATGAGCAGGTCAGTGTGCTGGGTCTACCATCAGATGTTATGCCTGCCAAAACTACCTATTACCATGTTTATGACGTCCTCCTACCAGAGAGGAACGAATGGGCAAAAGACTCGGAACATCTGAGAATAACAGAGAATAGTTGGTTCACTGACGGCTACAAGACCAATGATGGTACAGCAGCCGCTGCATGGAATAAAAATGGAAAAGTTGAGCTTAAGTGTTCCCTAGGCAAACATGCAACCATTTTTCAGGCTGAAGTTAAGGCCATTGATATGACTGCACAGTGGCTCATCGATAGAAACTGGAAAGGCAAGTAAATCAAAATGTTCTCAGACAGTCCAGCAGCTTTAAAAGCTCTTGATCTAGCCGTTGTTCATTCAAGACAGTATGGAACTGCCAGGAATTACTCACCAAACTAGGTAGAGAAAACAAACTCACACTGATTTGGGTACCTGGACATACATGATATGAAGGCAACGAAAAAGTTAATGCTCTTGCGAAGCAGGCGGTCGCAGCGGCCTTCATAGGACCAGAATCAGTACTGGGAATTGCTTATAACATAGCTAAAGAAGCCCTCTCCAGGTGGACACAAAAGCAATTTGTAGACAAATGGAGAGAGTTATCAGGCCTAACTCATTCAAAGTTGGCGGTGAATCTGCCATCAGGAGTGAGAACTGTACAACTTCTTCAGCTTGGCCGACAGCAGGAACAGGCTGTAGTTGACATGTACACTGGCCATTGTCGGCTAAGAAGCCACATGAACAAGATAGGGCTCTCCGAAGGAACGGAATGCCGCTTGTGCTTGGAGAATGAAGAAACAATGGAGCATGTTGTATGCCATTGTCCAGCAATGGAAAGAACCAGACAAACAGTCTTTGGAAATTCTCAAATCACACTTGCAGATTTAAAAACTATCCACCCCACAAAGCTATTCGATTTCATGAAAAGGATCGATCCTCTGGCATAGTGGAAACCAAGATGTGAGCCACAATAGACCCAAGGGTCGCGGTGGAGGGTCCTATTTGAGCCGACTCACGTGTACAAATACACTATATATGTATACGTTCTACTAAAAATATTGCTAGTATCGACGCTATTATGCATCCCGGTGTTCGATCCCGCGATCCCGAAATTTAAAAACATTAATCCCAATATCCAGGAATCGCATTTTTTTAATCAAGCACAACATAGTTAGAACAGCACCTTCAATAATAAGGCCAAGGCTCTGTCACGTGACGACAACACCAGTGGATCAAGGAGTTTGTGTGAAATACACTCACTCCACTCTTATGTTGCAAAATATTTGAAATATCGTAACTGACCGATTTCACTGGACGACTGATGTTCGAATTGGATTTGGGGTCGTTTCGTTTAATCTTTGGCTATTCTGGAAATTTCTTCTAAATTGAATTGGAATGGGTTTTGGTTTATTAAGGAAATGTTGGCCTCTTGAGAAATTAAATCTTTTAATCCCCGCTCCAACAGAGCAGAAATTAGGTTGGTAGGCTAGGCTTGCTCTTGTATTTTAGGTTTAAGCCCTACTAGGAAGCAGTTATTGTTATTTATTTTAGAGTGAGTATCTAACCTTTTAACTTCAATATTATGTTGCAGTTCACTTGTTTATTAGATATGTATTTCTCTTTTAGGGTATCTTCTGCATTGTCCTTGACTCTGCTTAAAAATATTCAAATTTTCTTATCTTTCTCGTGCTTATCTTATTTACCTTCAAAACCGAAATTTGCCTCATCAAATGTCCAAACAACTCGATTTGATTTTTTCTTCTTCTATAGTGGTCCTGTGTATATTTTTCCTGTTGGGATTATTTATTATTTCTAGATCTGTTACTGTAAGTTAATTACAAGATCAATCGACTTACCTGTAAGGAAGATCGATCGGAATTATCCGAGCATCTCCGCCATCCCTCATTACACTTTGTAGTAGTATACAACTTTTTCCCGATCGGTACAATTTTTAAAGAAGTTAACTAAAAACATGGTGATTCAGCCGACCCTGGCTAGCCGCTCGAGCTGATGCGTCATTACAATTTTGGTTCGTGAGATTTTTGATTACATTGCATTTGGGGTGATAGGGAGAAGGTAAAGACTGGGTGGGTTTGTAATGAGGGATGGCGGAGATGCTCGGATAATTCCGATCGATCTTCCTTACAGGTAAGTCGATTGATCTTGTAATTATCCTTCGCATCTCCGCCATCCCTCATTACACTTTGTAGATGTTTAAAGTATTTGCGATGTAATCTACATTAACTGAAAATTGCGAGTTTTCTGTAGTCCTAGATTTGTAAGGCCCTTTTTATAAACTAAAATTCAAATTTATAACCATTAGATTTAATAACACACATCATGAAGGTACATATATCATGTTTAACGCTTAACTGATATTAACCTTTAACTTATTTTTAATACTATACCAATATTCTTATGTAATATGATAACAAGTTGGTAAGTAAGTTATAATTGTAGCTTAATATTTATGATTCCTTAGAATTTATGGTTCAATAAACAAGATGTCAATCCAGTGGGATTACCCACGCCAAGTTTTTTATAGAATTTCGAGAATACTTTTGATTTTTCTGTCGAGCCAGCTGTCTTCTGAATGGTTTGTAATGTAACTCCCATTCTTTGAGCTGCTGAAGTTGCCCCGTGTCGCGTGCTGTGTGCCCCAAAGATTTCCGTGTTTATACTGCTGGCTTTTAGTATTAACTTGACCCATCTGCTAATGGTTTGACTGCTGTCGGGGTGATAGGACTTTTTGTGAGTGAGTATTATATTTTGTTTGGTTTTGCTACTTGTGGTAACGATTGCATCTGCAAATGCAACGATCTATTAGCATATTTACAGTATCTGTGAATGCCGTAATTCCTGTTTTTGACCAAAAAAATAGGTATGTTCACTAGCTGCAACTGCAATTGCAGACAGTGGAGGGTACGATCGATTGTATCTGCTAATACAACTAACTATTCACCTTTTATTGACTGGTAGCACCCTTTTTCCTTTTGTGCGTTCTATGTAAGTCTCTAATAGTGTGGCTATACATAGTTCAGGTTGATTAATAAAATAAGGTAATATCAAACTAGGTTGAAGCCTGTTTAAGCCACTTGCTGTTATTTTATCCAGGAATCTGATTTCAATTATGTATTCATATTTGAAAATATTGTCTATTTTTACTTCCGGGTTGTCCGTGATTTGTGAGCCGTTATTAGTATTAAGAGTGTTACTAGCTTTAAAGTTAGATTTGTAGATTTAAGAATTCGTGAGGGTACATGCTCTTTAAGGGCTGTAGAACTGGGCAGGAATCCCAAGTAATTGAGTATTTTGATTTTGGGGGTCTTATGTTAAATGTTCCATTGAGAAACCGTTTTATAACCGCCTCGTCTTTTGTTTGAGTAGGATGACTCCGAAGACAATTGAATGTTTAGGAGCTCAAGAATAAATTTACGGTTTTATTATATATTTGTTGGCGCTTAGAGAAACAGAAATTCCCCTATTTATTGTAAGTATTTCCGTATTGTTTGAGGGCGCTATCTGTCAATGAAGAAATAATCACTTTTATCGCTTCATTAGGTACGCTTTGTTATATTGTCAGGAGAGCTTTTCCCACTGAACTATATACTCTGGAATAACAATAAGCTTGACAGCATGGCAAATTTACGACCGAAAAATGTAAACAAAACAAGCAGCCGCGGAGTCTGCGCAATACGACAAGCGATTTTAAAGCAGAGGGGAGTAGTACAGATCCGTACTTAGGAATTTTGATTTACTAGGCTAGTTAGAAAATTGATGCCGTTCTCATCTGAAATATCTGTGAAGTCATGAAAATAATAATGAATATGTTAATAGCGATCACATTGAGTTGAATAACAATATTTTTGACATAATATGTAAGTGACACTACAAATAAAAGCAACTTAGAGACGGCTAAGAAAATTACGATTTTGCTTCGAATTGCGGATCTATCAAGGGTGGAAAAGCTATACTCCGTGTTTATTTGAATGCCTGACATACATCAAATTTAGTTTTAAATGCAATAAAGGTAAAGCAAATGTTGGTTTAAAAATTTGGTGAAATTATTAGAGAAATTGGTAATATATTATAACAGTCAGAATGAAAAATGGTGAGCGGCCAGCGGCTGTTGTGCACATAGGCCACCATGTGGGATTATAGCAGTTTATTTGATTTTTTTGAGCACGTTATCAGTGTCAATTAAACATTTTAGAACAGGTGATGCTTGCCTACAACGCGTTTCATTTGTGCTTAAAAAGGGCTCGCAATTGGATTAAGTATTACATAATTATTTCTAACCAATCATTTTCTCAATTTCAAGAATCTCTATATGGATGCTTGTAGGATAACATGACACTGACAGCATCTCAGTCATTCTAAAAGGATGGACAGACTTTAAGTGATTTATTAAAATTGAAGATCAGTTTTTTGTTATTTCATAATTAAAATCAATATGTAATGATTCTATACCTACCTGGAAATTTCCGAATTTGATTGAAATCAAAAAAATAGTATAAATTGGTACATTTATTATCAAATAACAAAATTGGTAACGTATGGTACACAACGTATAGCATAATAATAAAAATAATACCAATACCACAGAGTTTAAGATAAAAGGCAAACAATTCTGAGGATAAACTAATCCTTAATAATAGGGGACGTGTGACACATGACGTCACGCCGCTCGTTCGATTGGAAGGCAGTCACTGACATATTATCTTAAAATGTCAGTGAAGGCAGTACAGTAGCCATAGGAATTCACATACTCATTAACTAGTTTTTCTATAAACCTTCCTGTTAGTTTTAACGCCGCGAACCTCAGCAAGAGAAAAGCTTTCGGCATTTTTTTTATATAAGACGCCACTATAAACATATCCAGTAGTGGTAAATTGTCAGACTGTCCTTTAAAAAAAAAACCGCGCCGTCAACTAAGCCATGTTCTAATGATAATGTTCTAATGATCGAACATGAAGGCAAAGCTAGACAAAAAGTTTTGCAAACATATTCATAGGCCTTAGTGGAATATAATTGTAAAGTCAGTGTAAACTCCTGAGTTCTTTAGGAAATTGTGTCCTAGTTTGCTTCTTGTTTTTATCAATGTTTTGGATATTCTGCATGCATCTTCTCAAAATTGCTAATGGAATTCCAGAGATTGATTTCGTTAAGCTCCCTAAAGCATCAGTGGAAATCAATCTTTTGTTATGTAATTCTTTAGTGATCTGTTGAAGACTACTGACTTTTTTTGAAGTCTTGTTACTTTCCTTTTTGAACTGTACAATTTTAAACGGAACTGCCGATTTTCTGCTGTTGTCTTTTGTGTTTGTGTGTATAAACGACGGGGTGATAGACTGTAACAAAAATTACTTTATATAAACAGCGGAGCCTCTAAAAGAACGCAGATTTTAAGCAAATTTCAAGATTAAATATTATAAAAAAAAATTTAGCGCTAACAAAAGCTAGTTTATACCAGATTACCCAAGTAACAAAAGAAGCTTTAATATGGTTTTCAAGACGTTGTTACAGCCCAATGAATTAGACTCACTTGAAACCTTTTGCTCTAGACCTCTTGAAGGTAAGATAAAGGCCTTTTTACAGCAAAAGAGCCCACTCCTATGACGGTCTCAAGACCAAATCTTAAAGCTTGTTTAAAACCAACTTGCATTAAATAGATTCTCTTATCATTACCTTCAAGGTAATTATAAAACTTTTAACAAGTGCCATTTAAAACCATAGAATTTATAGTGATCTAAGATTAGGATGAGTTTAAGAACTCTGAGATTTATAATATCTTTAGATATTATTATCATAACCTGTAAACCATTTACATCAAACAAATGTCCGTCATGTGATGTCGTCTAGTCGGTGATGCATTCCAACTCCTATGAATAAACATGGAGGAAATGCAATGCCAAAGTCTCATAAATTTGCCGAAATAGGAACAAAAATTATAACGCAGTCGGCTTTTTCCATGAAGTATGGAAAGATACCTCAAAAAAATTAAAGCACCTTAAATTTACTGCTTTTTTTAAATAATTAAATTATTACCGACTAATTCTTAAACGGTTTAATTAGTATAAACAAACATAAAAATGTTTGCTTGTAATCTTATATTGTATTACTGTTAATATCATTTTATTTTTTTAGGGAAGAACTGCGAGATTTTGATAAAATTATTGAATAATATTACCTCGCTAAAATAGTTCCAATATGGAGGCCTGTGTTGTCTGTAAAAAATATGGCTTATCATTTAAAAGCTCAATGTTTCTTAGAAAGAAGGCATAAATCCTATTAGCTTTGTCATAACATTTTATTTACTGTAATTAATCTGTTGCCTCGTAACTGTTCCTAAAAGTAAAGCTTTTTAGTCTTGACCAAGGTTGCCTGCTCATAAAACTGCTTGGCCTTATCACGATGTCGCATAAGTCTTCTAGCGCTGCGATCAAGTTTTCCGCGCCCAATTAAATCATCATAACCTCAAACTTTGTCCAGTTTTATGTTGATCTGCATTTTCATTTAGTATCTTTAAAGATTGCAACTTTACTTTTTTTTTAATTACCACTTTTTTTAACTTGTATTTATGTGAAATATTTGCAATTTTTTAGGAAATTATATTGAACACCGCTACTGAATCACGACAGATAGTCTGAAGGACAAGATGGCCGTTTTAAAAATACTCTAGGCGGTGGGAGTAAAAAAAGTAATGGTTTAAGAAAGCAATAGAAAAGTTCAATAGGATTTTGTAAAGATTACATGGCCCTTATGAAGCAATATATGTTCCCAGTAATCCTAATACAGTCTTTTAAGTAGCCAATCTAAGACTTGAGCTTTATTGTTATCTTATAAAACTGCAAGTTTTATGAAGTGCTTCAAGAATATGTTTTAAATTCAACTTAAAGCTATAGTTTTAAGATATATTATTTTACACCTAAACAGACTTTAAACCCTCCAGAAGATCAACAAGTTTTAAGATTGATAACACAAAAGCCTCGTTAAAGCTAGCACAAGGGTACCCGGTCTCAAGTCCATGGACACTTAATATTATTGCTGCCAACGCTGCTTCAAAACTTATTTTTAAGAATAAATGGACTTTAAGATTTGTTAGCATGTTTGAAGGATTTCATAAAACCCCAGTACTTCTACGGACCATTTTAAAACTATTTTAAAGCTGATATAAATCTAACTAGCATTTAAATTGTTACTTGGGTAAGCAGTCTGATGTAATTTTTTTATAAGACCATAGGATCATGAAAAAGCCAAAAAAAATGTTGACTAACATAACAAACAGTAATAATAAATTGGGTTTTAATCTTAGCTACTGGCAAATGATACAGATGGATTTGATGACATAATGATTATATCAAAAATCAATTTATCATTGTTTTTGTTTTAATAGCTTACCAGTAGGAGTGATCTTCTCTAAGATGTTTCCTTCTTTTTTTTTGTGATCCTTTAAGACCAGTACTGTCCGCAGAACTGAAGGATCCCCATATGTCGACCAATTTTCTCTTTAATGGACCCTAAGGTTTTAGATCTTCACAAAAAAATTTCCAAGGTTCTTGTAATATAATAAGGCAGCAGGTTTGAAGGACACATAGTAATCTATATAGGTTCTGTCCATCCCATAGTGTATGTGCCACATCAGAAGATACGGTTATTGTACTGGAACTAATAATAATGTAGATCAATGAAGTGAATCTTACTAAGTCAAGATATATACTAACAATACGGCATAGAATTTTTTCCAAATCTTATTTTTGTCTAATTTGTGCCAAATGAACTTACTAAGTGTTTGAAACAACACAATATCCACTTACTGTTATTTCAGTGCTTTTTGAAATCAATAATGAACAATATTTTAAAAACGATGCTATACAGGCTGTTCGACGAGCCTTTGGGCAGTGAATATGTTGAATTGTTTGTAGCCTATGAACATTTAAAAGTCCTCCATTTTTTCGTTTATTTTTGCCACAGATATTAATTTAAAAAAAAAATAATCAAAAAATTAATATGAATCTATTAAAAACCAAATAAATGGAAAAAAGATGAAACTGAGTATGAAACTTTCTTTTTCATGTTTTTGATTAGGAATCATTATCTGTGACGGAAAACCGGAAGAATGGAGAACTTTTATTATACAACATAATAATAATAATAATAAAGTATATGAAAATTATTACCTAATACTTGAAAGAGTACGGGTACCAATTTCGAGTTCAAGGGCAGGCTCTCCTAGAATATTTCATGGTATTTC
This sequence comes from Pissodes strobi, assembly GCA_016904865.1. Classification (NCBI taxonomy): domain Eukaryota; kingdom Metazoa; phylum Arthropoda; class Insecta; order Coleoptera; family Curculionidae; genus Pissodes; species Pissodes strobi. The sequence goes on from MU182095.1 coordinate 61,040, forward strand.
CAATAAATCATATTCCTGGGAGGGTTCCTGGAGGGGTTCGTCTATAAGCATTGGTTCAGATGGGTCATCCTGAGGTTCATTCACTACCAAACTATAACATAGTTAAAAATTAACAATCTTTTTGTTAGTACTATAAAAATTATGTATTGGAATAATACTAACTTTGTTGTTAGCTTTTTCTTCTCTTGAATCAAACGCCTATGGTGCTCCACATTTGGTGGCAGATTAATTTTAGGAATTGCACCTGGCTTCAAGATCATTTTCCCTCAAGGTGAGATTGTAATATCTTCTTTTAAAAAATGATCACTACACATCACAAAATGCTTTATTCCACATTCTGAATCGATGCCTAGAGCGCCTTGCCAATCAGGAGCCTTGTTTTCAGTCAGCCTGTAAGAATGTTAGAAGTAAATATTGATTCCATATTATTGCAATAGAGATACTTATATATATTTTTAAATACGTACTTAGATAAGTTTTGTAAAATAGAGAGGGGTGTCTCACTCTGATACAAATTTGTACATATAATGCCAATATTGCCTATGATTGCCATAAACAGACTGTCAGCAGACTACCGGCGACTGCAATCAGATTGCCGAAACAAAATGTACATGTAATGCCCACTATTGACACACCCCTCACAAAATATTACCACCAATCTCAATGAATTTTATGTCCAAGGAAGTAGTTTAGTTTTAAGTAATGAAAAGCAAACCCTATCGAAGGCTGTAGAAATCTAAGGGTGTCAAT
>MU182095.1:61799-82250 GCA_016904865.1 Pissodes strobi
TGAAAAGCAAACCCTATCGAAGGCTGTAGAAATCTAAGGGTGTCAATAGGCAGTACATGTACAATTTGGTTTGGCAGTCACTGGCAGTCTGCTGGCAGTCACTGGCATTTTGTTGAAATATACATGGCAGTGGTGACAATCTTGGTATTATATAAATTTCTATCAGAGTGAGACACCCCCTCCAACATCTCTCCGGAGGAAAATACAATATACAAGGTATCCCAATACAAAAAAAAAACAGGTTCACTCGAGCCTGAATTTTTGAGAAGAAAAATAATTGAAAATGCAGAAATTAAGTAGAATTGTATGCATTACTTAATATGCAAATTTTAAAGTAGGTACCCAAATATTTGCTTTTTGTGGTTTTAAGTGCTTTCTCTGAAACGACTTTAAAGTATTCAGCAACCTCTATGGGTGTCTGCACCCCAGTGATACTATGTTGACTCAGTGATTCTAAAATAAATGGGATGTAGGCTAGGTAGGTATTAAAAAATTTTACTTGAACCCGAGTCCTACTCGAGTAAGAACCTTTTGCCAAGTACTCATGTAACGTTGTAACAGAGTGAAATGAAACTAGGTTGAGTACTAGGTACCTATAGGCGAATGTTTCTACTCCTAACCACAGTATGGCTTGAGAATAGTTTGATGTGGTTAACTTTACAAAAATTGTTGGCGAAAATGGAAAGCAGATTCCTACTTAAGTACTCTAAAATAAAGTCGCAAAATATTCGTTAAAAATTGAATAGTTAGAGGGTAGTGGTTTGAAGGAAAGAGTAAAAAAGTTTGGGTTATGTATGTGAAAAGAATAGATTAACTACAAAATACAATATTAAATAAACTTTACTTACCGAAAATAACCTACACCAGCAGCATGTTTTATGCCGTAATTACAATTACAAAACAAAACGCTACATTTAGACATTATACCTAAACTATCAAAACTATCTTAATTATAAAACTTTCCAAACGAAACCGAAACACAAACGAATACGAATATACAAAAATGGCAATTACAGCAAATGCAAACAGCAATTACGAAACGACAAACTATCTTAACTATAAAACTTTCCAATTTCCAAACGACACCGAAACACAAACGAATACGGATATACAAAAATGGCAATAATTATAGCAAACACAAACGTCGCAAACAGCAATTACTGCCCTGTCCCACTGAACTAGTGCAAGCTAGACGCTCCACGTTTCTTAAACGTCTCGTCATCAATAACTGATTCAAAATATAAAAGTGCGGCACAAAAACACACGATTATATTGGTGCTCGTGTATTAAAAAAGGACGCACATACACCCAGTGCCGAAGTTTCATTCTGATCGAGTACGCGTCATCGGTTATCATTCTTTCTTCGTCATTTACTTAATTTCATATAAAGAGCCAAAGCCAAGACGTCACGTCTGAACTTATTTCAACGGGTTCTTGCTATTGCGCAGGCTTATACGCTGCTTATTTTGTCAGAGACTACTGTGATTTTTGTTAACTTTATTGCTCGTAAATTTGCCACTTTTTCAGTAAAGAAGAAAGGGTATTGTTATTCCATGTATATAGTTCAGTGGCTTTTCCTGACAATGAGGAAGTTTCATCAATTTTTTTTATTTATTTATTTTTTTTTTATTTCTTTTTTTATTTTATTATTGCTGATTTCGATAGCCCATGAAAAATAAGTGAACACATGTTTTTTCTTTTTTCCCTAAGCCGAAAAATGAGGCAGATACAACGCCTTGAGATGTGCTTATGACGTCATAATACACATGAATTGTTACGTCACACCATGCATAGTATATCTATATATACAAAACTAAAAACTGGTATTCATCTTTAGTGGAAATAAAAAAATACGTATCGATTTTTTTATTTTTTTTTTCACTGTTGTATAGTTTGCAATAAAAAATAATCAGTTTAATTTCTCAGGAACTTCCTAATTTCGCTACAGCCAGAGAAATTTTCTTCCACAATGGTTGTTTCTCTCCGCAAGGAGATGTGAGTTAGTATTTTTCAGGGTAAAGATAATAGACTGTTCTGCCAGTAGCTCCCTTTTCTCTTGTATAAACCCCAAAAGTGAGCATGGCTGCGGGGGAATAACTACGCTTTTTTCGGAATTTATATAAAACCTAAATCTGGTAATGTTTATGTAATTTTATTTATACTTTTAAGCAATTCTCTTTTGAATTACCAATAACTAGCCAATTGTCTAAGTAGAGTACAGTTTTTATACCCTTTAATTTTACATATCTTACAACTGGTTTCAATTTTGTGAAAAGATATGGAGCTGTACATAAACCAAATGAAATGAAACACAATTAAATTGGTATAGTACGTTGCAAAAAACGAATCTTAACAACTTTTTTGACTACTGCGCATAGGGATAAGGAAATATGCATCTTTAAGAGATCAGTTTTCCCCAAGAATGCGTATTTTGAAATTAAAATTTTTGCCGTCCTATGTAGTCTTCTACTTTGCTAACCGGAGTTGTGTCCTATTGAAAGGGATTTTATAATCCTGTACCCACTCTATTATTGAACTGTTTACCTTTAATTTCTGCTAATTTTGAACGTATTCTAGTTCAGACGGTTGGCTAATTAAATTATTGAAAGGGAGGCTAAGGCACTAATCCCACGGACTATAGTTGTTTCTGTAATTGATACAGTAGTTGTCTTGGCAGGATTTAGTACTCTCTTCGAGATTTAATTTTGATGGTCTGAGGACATTGCAGTTGGCAGCTGGTGGATACTTCTCTATCATACTGTTTTTTTTTTCTTTTAGTCTAAACTATCTGAGTATGTAGTTCTGGCCTCGCAGGTGTGATTTTTTTTTTCTACACCTACACAGCTAGGTGGTCGTTACTTTGTTCAGGATCATCTGGTGCTTCTGATGTTGGTAAGTCTTGATTCGGATAAGTTATTTCCTCAGCTAGCGTGAGAGGATCTTCTAATGCATTTGCAAATGCAAAAGAGTTTCCTTGGTTTTGCTACTTATGATATCGATTGCATCTGCAAATGCAACGATCTATTAGCCTATTTACAGCATCTGCAAATGCTGCAATTTCTGTTTTTGAACAGAAAAATAGGTTCATGAATATGTTCACTATCTGCAACTGCAATTACAGACAGTGGGTACGATCGATTGTATCTGCTAATACAACGAACTATTCACCTTTTTGCTTGCTGCTTAACCCTGGTTATGCTTTCGACTGCATCTGCAAATGCAACGATTTTTTAGCATATTTACAGTATCTGCAAATACTGTAATTTCTGTTTTGAATAAAAACCAAGAGTGTAATAATTCGCTACCTCCAATGCAATGATTTTATGTAAGAGGGTTGCAATAGTATGGTGGTTATTTGTTTTTGTATCTGCAAATACATAGCACTATACCGTTTTATTTTTGTCAGTACATATATCCTTTACATCGGCAAATGTAGGGATATAGTGTGCCTCTAACTATTTTTACATAATATACCTACTGGGGTGGAGGCTGTTGCGGGCCCTTCACATCTGCAAATGTGAAGGCCAATTTTAGTTAAAGTTAGTCGCATCTGCAAATGCGAATTTGTAAATAGGTATTATTATTATTTATTAACATCTCCTGCAAGCAATGTTTACTCCAATTTTTTCCCTCACCGAACGGCTCATGTCAACACGAATTGTTTAAAAATAATGTGTTCCGGTATTACATTGCTCCGACAAAGCCGAACGATAACATTCCTCATTTTTCCCTCAGCTTGCCCTTGTGGTTAGTTTTTAGAGGTTAATTTCGTGAGAAAAGGGTACTCTTCGACTTATTCAATTTTTTTTTTTTTTTTTTTTTTGAAAAGTATTTGTTAATACAGTAATAGCAATAATTACAATATACATAGTCCTTATTCCTCTAGACAGTGTTTTTGAACACTGGTATTGAGGATAATTGCATTTTTAGTAATAATAACAGTATGATTTCCTATAAACTCTCTAGTATTGTGGCTATGAATATCCTTTGAAAATATTATGATAATATTTTAATTTTGAGTTTTATTTATTATCCTGTAAATAAGTTTATTCTGTTCAAATTTTAATACCTTATGCAATTGCCATACTCTTAAATTTTCATATAGATCTGCAGCATGAGTCAGTGGATCATAATTAAATATAACTTTGTTTTTTGTTTTGCAATATTTGCATCGAATCGAATTGTAGTTTATAGTCCCACATGTGCCCCTTACGGGGATCAAATATCGAAAAACGAATGATACGAAGGCATTATAACCATTTGTTTCTATTTTTTATATTCCTTTACATGGTATAAACGTTTTATTCTATATAAAACATTAATAAATGTGCAGGCCGACCGGTATATATTTCCTCCTTTTGATTGTGTTATGCAAACACTTTTTGTGATTGAATAGTATTTCTTTGGTAGGATGTACGATTAGACGAGATTACTAGAGAACGGTTCGAATAGCTCGCATCGTCAACCGTTGCCCACCACCCATTCACTTCGATACAATACACCTCAATTCCGAATACATTGCTTGACTCTGGGCAACTGTGCATAGACGACAAACAAATGCAACAATGTTCCGTCATGCCCTCGTATATAAACAACAGCCTGCCAGTACAATTCAAATCGCAGTGAGCACACTTAATCCCTGTCCACTGCTTCATTCGCACTCCCGACTGCAACCCGCTCGCACTCTACTCCATTCTAATAAGTATAGTTAGTTTTAGAAGTTTGAGAGTATTTTCCATTTCAATTCCACCAAGTAAAAAAATAAGGGCTACAAGTGTCATACTCATTCACAACACTCAGCCCAGCACTACACACATTTAGTTTGCTCCCATACGAGAGATTCCGCCTTTATATATTCAAAACAACCAGGCATTTATGTATATTTGAAACCCCGGCATACAATCCCACATGGACCCACCCCCCGACTCGCCTCCTCCGATGAACACCGCCCCCCTCCCTCGCCTCCTCCGCGAGCAAGACGCATCACTAACACCCCACCACACCAGAAATACGACCTCTAGGCATTTTTCCCCCCAAAACCAAAAGAAAGGACCGACCCACGGACTCCTGCCCGTCACCGACTGGTACAAAATTGTAATGACGCATCAGCTCGAGCGGCTAGCCGGGGTCGGCTGAATCACCATGTTTTTAGATAACTTCTTTAAAAATTGTACCGATCGGGAAAAAGTTGTATACTACTACAAAGTGTAATGAGGGATGGCGGAGATGCGAAGGATAATTTGACATTTTATGGGTTATTTCGAATTATATATGGTCGCATTCATCCCAGCAGAGCGATCACTTATTGCTATCAAAATGTCACGTAACGGTTGGTTCTTCCTGAGTTGTAGGTAATATATTGTAAACTATACAGCGTAATAACAAAAGAACACTCAGTCTAATGTTTGAACTTGATACTTGACATTGAAGGATCAAATATTATGAGTATTATCTAAACATGTTTTAAAAACAATCAGTCAAATATTAACAAAATTTAGTATAAAAGAACGGGCAAATCAAGTAGACGACAACTTATCTGGTTGAGTAGTTCCCTTTTAATTAAGGCAAAACGCTCCTCCTGTAAGCTCAAACCCTCCCGATCCTGATGATCTGGTTAAGTAGTTCCCTTTTAATTAAGGCCAAACGCTTTTCTGGTAACCAAGGTCAACCTTCCGATCTTGACTTTCTGGTTAAGTAGTTCCCTTTTAATTAAGGCCAAACGCTTCTCTGGGAACCAAGATCAAACCTCCCCTAAAGTTACGTCAGTGTAAAAGTAAAGTGTAAAAGTAACGTAAAACTTAAAGTAAAAAGTAAAGTGAACCATAGATAAAAGTGAAACCTAATTAAAGTATATACCAATGTAACTGAAACGAATCAAAACGCTCATAACAATTTAAACTAAAAGTAAACTCAAGGGAGCCGAATAGGTCGAGTCCGGTCAGTCCTCATCGAATGGTCATGCGTTCTACGCTATTCTAGTAAATTGTATTCAAACATAGTCGTCATTCTAAGTGCAGTCCTTCCTGTATCTGAAGACCAATATACGTACAGTTTGTTTCGAATTAAGCGAGTCGTTATTCCATCTGATCTACAACCCCCAGCTCAAGGAGGAACGCCGCCAGTAATCCCACTCAGCAGTACGCACCAGGGAAGCGCCCAAATTCCTCTTTGACAATATTTTTTACAGTACTTTTGAAATGATCAGACCTTTCAAATACACATTTTCCGACAGTTTATGTGCAAAAACTAAGTCATCTAAAAATTTGTTTTATTTTAAAAAAACCTAATTTGTTACATTCTGCTCTTTCTACCTCCTCTTCTGTTCCCTCTATAGTATACTGGAACCGTTTATTTGATCATTTAAATTTATATTTACTAAACTCATTTTTACAAAATTCTAAACATCATAAACATGGCAGTTTTCACTTTTCATTGTTCATAAATCTTCGATTCAATGATAATATACCATAATAGTATATTAATATACTAGTTTTAAAAGACCATATTTTATCGCACGAGCACGAACTAGCTTGGTTGCAGGGCAGCGAGTGTTCTGTCGTAGCGACTGTGATATTGTTGTATTGTATCAGAGACAAGGAAGAAAGAGAAGGTTAACTAGGTCCAAAAATTAATCCGTATAGTCGACTACGTTAATTATTTGCTGCTATTGTCTATCCCTATGTACATGAGAAAGATATCGGAATATTGGTGTGTAAACATCTTACGCGGCGGTATGAGCGTAAATCTCGGGGAATGGACGGATAAGGGGATGTGACATAATAACTTATGCGCAGCTACTTCAGCGCTTCCTTGTAAAACGTGTTCTTTCTAACGCCAGAATATAGGCAACCAATTCCAAATAAGTGGTTGCCTATATTCAGGCATCACGAAGACGAAATATACCCTTTACGAGGGCTGCTCAAATATTTCTGAAGCATGCAAAATACCAAGGGTTTTAAAAAATTATCCAGTTAAACGCTATTGAAGTAATACATTAAATTACACAACCGAGCTCGATATAGGATATGTTTACACACGAGTACTAGCGGACTCGCTCATTTTTTTTTGTAGTCAATTTGACAACATCACCATTTTACGTTTGCGGCAGCGTCTGACATCTGTTTGGACTGCCAGCATTGCCGTTTGAATATATACTTGAATATATATTTTTCAGTTGTGTTTCTGAAAAAATTTTCTTGTATTATATTTTGTGTAGATTGCTTAGGAAGGTAGAACTCTCGGTAGAACTTAAAGTGGTAACAATGTAGAAATGAAATATCAGGTATTATACAAGGTGTCCAGAAAAGTCGTTCATATTTATTTACTTGTTTACTCCTAGGCAGCACACAATGCGCGTACCGGATTTACTTATCATCGAAGACTGGTTCAGGGAAAATTAGTTGCCATGGAGCGTTTCACCGGACAACAACGTGCTTCGCGCGTATTATCAAAACAATAATTCGCTTATCACGGCTCGTCTTCTTTATAAAGCCGAGTATAATTTACACGACATAAACAGGGCGCCGACTGTTAATTTAATTAAGAAATGGATAAAAAAGTTTGAAAATACTGGATCAACACTAAATTTACCTTCTACAGGGCGTCCAAGGTCAAGCAGAGATGCAAACAACATTGTACGTGTGCCTGTGTCGATTAGACAAAACCCATCGCAATCCGTACGGAAGCGAAGTAGCCAGGCACACATTAAAAAAACTTCACTGCATGTTATTTTAAAAAAAGAAGGTTCATTCCTATAAAATACAGATTATCCATTTCTGGCAACTAATTTTCCCTGAACCAGTCTTCGATGATAAATAAATCCGGTACACCCATTGTGTGCTGCCTAGGAGTAAACAAGTAAATATGAACGACTTTTCTGGACACCTTGTAGTATTTTGCTATAGAGGTTCAATTGTTTTTTTGACGACATGTTTAGGAAGTATGTTGGGGTTTGGAACCTTCGGCAAAATGCACTAAAACGGAGTTTTATCCACAATACCGAAACAGAATTATTGCACTCGACGCGCGTTTCGCTAACCATGTTAGCATCATCAGGAGATGATTAAAACTAAACTTAAAATCTACCTAACTCTCTTTTATACTAAATGTTTGCTTAATCAAGCGGAACCAAAGAAACCAACCCTGGAATCCCACTAGTCGCTCAATCAACCAATACAATGAACTGTATGGAATAGGCCCTCTATCTCTATTTAAACTATTCTTACATTTAATAATTTCCATACTTTCATATGTTTCTAATGATCTATCAGATTAAGAATATAGCGAAAGTTAATGGTTTCAATACTAACTTAATAAAAAGACTAATTAATAGGCATTTGTTTAGAAAGACCATTCGTGATTCCACTTCTTTCGTTAATCAGGATGAAAATACAAAATATGTCTCGATACCATATAATCCTCAGTATACTAGAGGACTCCAAAAAGTCTTTAAGCAAGTAGGTTTAAAATTAGTATACCAAGCTCAGTTTAACATTAAGAAATTATTAGGTGGTCCAAAGGACAAAATTGAAATATTAGAAAGAAGTGGAATATATGAAATTGGATGCATGGATTGTAACCAAAAATATGTTGGGCACACTAGAAGATCTATACAAACGAGATTCAAGGAACACATGGCTCATTTAAAGTATGGTAGAACAGAAAAATCAAGTGTTGCCGAGCATGCTTTTGATAATAATCATAGAATAACAATTAAAAAATTAAAATTAATTCATAATATAACTGATAGGAGATTATTAGACGCATATGAAGGTATGGAAATTATTAAATGTAAGAATAGTTTAAATAGAGATAGAGGCCTATTCCGTATAGTCCATTGTATTGGTTGATCGAGTGTGACTAGTTGAATTCCAGGATTGGTTCCTTTGGTTCCGATTGATTAAGCAAACATTTAGTATAAAAGAGAGTTAGGTAGATTAGAGTGGCCGGCTTATGTAATACACCCTGTACATATGGTCAAACAGTATCGCAGTTGAAAATCTATGCATGGGTCTCGGCGAAGTTCAAAAAACACTCTCTTGTTGTATAACGAACATAATAATTCGAATTTGAGTTTCCCGCGCTCCAGGAGCAACAATGTGTAGCGCCATCTGCTTTCAGCTTCTTTGGTGCCGGAGAGAGAAAGCATCTTATTTTCGGATATACTTATTATTTGCATCACGTAGTTAAGCGTCTCCTTGTTTTATCTCTGATTGTATTTACTGTGAACCGATTGGCCGATGGGATTGGGAGATTTGTTTCAATTTCAGTGGAGTGGGGGTCGGTTGAATAAATCTGCGCGGCTGCAATTTACTTGCACCAATGTTTTGTTTTTCTTTTCCAGGAATAAGATTCTTTCCAATAAAAGACGGTTATTCGTCTTCAAATAATATGTTTGTTTTCATTTTCTGATTAACTTTTTCAGCAGTTTATTTTCTATCAAGTACTGATGGATTCTGTAGATTTGGTTTTATTTTAGCTTCCGAATCATTTAATTAATTATTTCTATTTTATTTTGATATTTTGTAAAAATATTTTTGTCGAAAAATAAATATAATAACTTAAATTGTCTGTTTCTGTATAACTAAACTACATTTATTATGAGAGCTATTATTGTTTAACTATTGTCAAAGATATTATTTATCTGTTTTTGGCGAACATGTGCGAATTGACCTATAAGTAAAGTAAAGATAGATGGGTTGACGACATAATTATATAGGTCATTTGCCAATATATTTTATTTGTCTACTTTATTAAGTAGGTATTATGTGGGGCGAACAGGGAAATAAATTTAAACTTCTTAGCAAGGGCATCGGAAGTGTGGGTCAGGGGAGCGTTTCGCCCCTCATATAAAAGGGGTCGGAGCAGCACCTCTTCTGTCATACGTGTAACGTGATTAGTAACAGGCTGGGTCGTTTAACTTTCGCTTATCAAATTTAGCGCTGCAAAATACTTTGGAAGTGATTTGTATTGTATTTCTTATTCTTTAAAGGTGGGGATAAACAGGTAATTATTGTTGGAAACAAATAATATTAAAGTATTCTGTATATACTGTTAAAAATTGAAAAATAATAATAATATTCATCCACACTACAGTTTGACTCCACAGAGTCAAACTAATTGACAGTGGTGAATAGAGTCATATAAATGTTATTGTTTTATTGATTAGCAAAAAGTTGTAGATTTTGAAAAGGGTGACTTGGTACTTCCATTTAACATTAAGTAAAACACTATGGCATATCCTATGAATTTATTAATGATATTGGGTCTTATTCTTGTGCAAATTATTTGCATAATAAATATCGTCCATTAAGCTAATATGTCAAAAACGTAGCAATACTCTATACTCCTGGCGTTTTCCGTCTATTATTAGATATTCTACCATGGCCCTTAGCCATTTAAAAATTATGCACATGCACTTTGTTACATTGCCAATAACCAAGGAAGAATATCTAGTAATAGACGAAACACTCCAAGTGTAGCTATGGAAATAGAGTGCTGCTGTTTTTGTTAACATATTAGTTTAATGTACGATTCTGCCCCAAAGTCATTAATACATATACATGCTAGTGTCTTACTTATCGCTGGCTGTGGGTATTAAGTACCCCCTCTTCTAAACTCTCAACTTTTTAACAATTCTTCCACACGCCGGTAAAGCATCGTGATGACTAAACTGTTGACCTTATTACTTTCTGAATTGCAATGGTGGCCGGCACGTCGCTTGTGATGCTCCACTCTACCTCAGTTTATAATTCGGTACGGTATAAACTCTGTAACTCTATACTCTAGTTGCACAGCTTTAGTTCAGACAAAAAGTAATACGGTTTCGTCAATAGTAAGGAGTATTGGATTCAAGAAAAATTATATTTGCGAGCAATAATATTGAAATCCTAATTATTTACTATAGTTTGGAACGATTTTATTTTTCATTGAATCATGTGTATACTTAAATAAAACACAGGATTTATTAGAAATGCTTTTTATTGATTGGTTTTTTTTTAAATTCAAGTTGAAATTATTTTGAAATTCAATACATTGTTATTAATTCAATATTAGCTGTATGGCAGGAACCTGAATCAATATGGATTATAGTTAACTCAAAAGGAGAAGTTATCAATAATAGGCTTATAATTGAAAATACCAGCTAATTTTGTTCTGTGTATACTATATTCCATTTAAAAAATGCAACATTGATCTGTGCTGATTCTGTGAAGCACCCTCTATACTTATAGATTTAACAAAGATCTACGACTACATCATTTTTTTTCCAAGGCGGCGTTTTCCTTTCATTGAGGGGTTCCAGTATTTGTTGTACACACTGTATAGTCTGTCACTATAGAGACTGGACACTGGCTCATTCTTTGTCTTAAATGTAAATATATTCCTATTTTTTTTTGGGAAAATTATCTTACTTTCTTGAGTTAAGTTAAGATGAAACGGCAAATCATTGATCGACTGGTAAGGCAATTAGGAAGGCCAATGTGATACTATTTCCACCATGAAAGATTATTGCTCATATCAATTTGTCATTGGTTACTTCGAAAGAAATGCTCACATTTTATTAGTCATCTGACATTTACGATAAATTATCGATTGTATAATTGTATAATATGTATATGAACCGAAGTTCGGCCATCACATAAACTTTGGTGTGTTATTCAAAGAACGCTAATCAAGGATACAGAACAATAGAAAATGCAATTTAGCTTTGGCTTCAAAACTTATAAAAAACTTTTTAAATAGAACGTGTTATCTTTTAAATTATCCCCCCAAACAATTTTCTTTTTCCAAATATTTACTTAGAACTTTTCTATTGGTATTACTTCAGGACAACTTAAATTCGTTCATCAAAATGTTTGAGCAACTTTTCCAAGCCCCACTGATTTCCGTTTGAGTTATGAGGAAAGTTAATTTCGGCCAAAAAGCAATATAATGCTCTTTTTTGTTCCATTAATTAAAATATTCATTAAACAGCGGGCGTTTTAAACAGCCTAAGATTAAAATATAATACTATATTTAAAATGTAGACGGTACATACGAATTTCAGTATCCGGCTGAAATTTTTATAATCTCTTCCGGTTCCGATTTATTTTTAATAAAAATGGCCCACGGCGCCGCTTCTTTAATTTTCATAATAATTCTAAGAAATACTTTGAGCATTTCAAATTGAATTTAACTAACAATGTTAGGGAACGTAATGTTGTTTTATAAAACATGTAACAGAATCATACTAAATTGCTAGTTGAGGTAAACTAGTATTTTCTCATCTAAGTTTATTCCCATGAAGCGCCATACGAAGTAAGTACTAATATGAGCAGTTTTCACTCAGTATCTACCATTGTAACGTGGAGAAGTTATCAATTTGGACTTCAGTATCGTGTACGTGTATTCTTCTCCATTTGCGGATGTTGGCGACCACTTTTCAAAATGCTTCTCTATCTTTGGCAACGTGAAACAGTTCCTCTACCGTGATATTTGCCCATTCCCTAATATTTCTAAGCCAGAACTTCTTTCTTCCAATGTCTTTCCTTCCGTCCACTCTACCTTGCATTATTACTTGCAGAAGCTAATATTTATCATTGCGTAGTACATATCCGAGATATACGGTTTTGCGTATTTTTATTATTCTGGTGAGTTTTCTTTCACGACCTATTCTTCTGAGTACTTATTCGTTGGATATTTTGTCAGCCCACTGTATATTAAGCATACGTCTTGTATATCCAAAGTTCAAACGCTTCAATCCTTCTTGTAATTTGGGCTTTCAGTGTTCACCGTACATCAGCTGAGACCAGACGTAGCATTCCATAAACCTTAATCGCAGTGACAGGTTTAAGTTTTTGTTACTAAAGACTGACCGGAATTTTCAAAATGCTGCTCTTGCCAGCTCAATTCTAACACGAATTTCGTTGTCCTGATTTAGCTCTGAGTCGATGAATGCTCCCAAATATTTATATTTTTGGACCCTTTCTATTTGTTGCCCATTGACCATTAATAATTGTGCGTGGTCTGTTGGTAATTTGGATATTATCATTGTTTTGGTCTTGTCGGGATTGATATTGAATCCCATTTGTGTACATGCATCCATTATAGAATCCATCAGCGATTGTAGATTCTCCATAGTTTCTGCTAGAATTACCGTATAGTCGGCGTACCTCACTGTATAGACTATTTCACTACCAATCCTTATACCTTCTTTTCTACACCACTGAGCTTTCCTGAAGATAGAATATGTATTGAAAAGAGTTGGCGATAGCACGCAGCCTTGTCTGATCATTCGTGCAATAGATATGCCGTTCGTTTCTACATCGCGGACTCTCACCACTGCTGTTTGATTCCAATATAGGTTTTTAATTATTCTGATATTCTTGCTATAAACTAGCATTTTCTCATCTATGTATATTTCCATGAAGCGCCATACTAAGTAAGTACTAATATGAGCTGTTTTACTCACGTAACGTGGACAAGTTTTCAATTTGGACTGTAGTATCGTGCGTAAGTGTATTAACGTATAGTTTCTTGAAATGTCAGTAGTATCATACAAAATGGTGCTCGTTCAGCCTCTCTAGTCTAAAGTACTTGCTAAAATCGTAGGTTGTTCTTTACAATTTCTAGGGCATTGCCATGAACTATAAAATGTGCTACGGCAACAGTTGTAACATCTCATGTCTATGATCGTACATTATCTGTTTGAAGATAAGTCATAATTTTAATTTCAGTGTGCATAGCACGTACAGTTGGAATAATTAATTAGTTGAGACAGTTTCTTGAAGTGAACTTCTTTAGATGTGGCGAACGGAAGGAGAGCGAAAGGCTGTAGCGGAAATAGGGACAGAGATATATCGTTAATAGAGACAGTTCTAAACACGTTTAAAACAAATGTTTTACACATTTTGTTTAAAACATAACAACCCTGACATCTGTATCTCTGCCAGACACAATTTGCAGTACTTGCCACTGCGTTCAGAATCGTTCGAGTGTCTGCTTCCTCGTAAGAGGCTTCTTAGCAGGAATTCGATGTTGTTTCCTGGTTAGAAAAAAAAATGTTTTCATCTTTGAAGCCTCCAGCAATTACTAGCTTAGCGCCATCAAAGATAACTTCTGCAGGGGGCTGCGACACAAACTCAATCAAATTGATCTTATTCCTTTCCAAAGAAAGGAAATTCTTCCAAATGTAAGTTCAGGGAACACTTGTATTTTGTATCACACGACGGATAGGGTCTGTGTTTTTCGAACGTTTCTTTCGGGTGGTAAACTTGACCGATTTGGGTTTATACGTAAAACAAATAAGAAATGAAAGTAAGTAAGAAAGTAAAAGGTAACGTAATTTAGGATATGATGACTATTTTACCTATCAAATATGATATGGATTTTTGAATATTGAGAGTATTCAACAGCTCTCTCATAGTCCCGAACGAGATGCATTTCGCTTAAATGGAAATCCGTTGCACTCAAACATATATTTGTGGGGCAATCAACATCAGCTTTGAGAATCGTTGCTAGTGCAGATTTATCTCCACTTCTATAATTTCCATTTTCATCTGTCAAGGAAGTAGGCGCTGGCGAAAGTTCGCGCTTTAAAATTTCTGGGAGGTTGATTGGTCGTCCAGCTTCATACACCATAACTAATGTTTAATGAAAATTTCATCAGTTTGTTTGATTTTCTCCTTAGTAGTATTTCTCGTTGTAAGTTTTGGCAGATCATTCAACATGAGAGGGCGATTCTTCGAAACTGGTTCGTGGAAACTTGCAGGCTGCTTCCCCGTCTCTTCGGGTTGTATAAGACTCGCGGCGGACACAAATTCAAGAATTTTCTAAATTGCGTCAATACGTTCACAACAACACAAACAATAGAGACGCCGCATTTCAACTGTGCAGGCAGGCGAGTCTCCGGTCTCCGGTGCCGCCCTGCATGAGTGGCGTGACTCAGGCCTAAAAGTGCGCGTGCGCTCAGTACTCTCCGTCCTTTAGAGATGTATTTGTGCGCGTTACAACATATTTTCATGATGTCATGGTAGGAGTAACCAATGACCAACAAGATATTAGCCAACAAATACATACCCAAAAAAACGTCTGTTTTTTTGGAAAACTACCTGTTTTACGAGTTTTTTGCATACTAAAAACGACTAAATTACGCTAAACAGTTTCCAACGGCTACGCTTGCGTTTTACGACAAAAATAACAATGTAGCTCGTTTTAGATGCCAAAACCTTTTCCCGGAGGAAACATATCGTAGTCTTCAGGAAACGTCAGCCATGTTGGCTGCTATCTTGAATTGTGAGCTTCCGGTTAAGATTTGGGACTGCCAACATCGAAATTCGTAGTCAGCAGATCCGAATTAGTAAAAATTTGGCAAAATGATACACAAAATGCGCTAGAATTTATAAAATGGCCATTATAAAGAAAAGTAAACCAGTCTAATCAAAGTAATAATATATGAGTTTAGTCTTATAATTCTATGTTATCTGTTTTCCTATATGTCAACATGGGGAGCATCGTGTGGCTATGGACGTTGTTGCAAAGCAAATACCTTAATTTGTTGATTTAGTTTCATTATTTCATTAGTAAAAATCAATTCTGCGAGTTACAGCTTTACTATTTTTGTTTCGGGAACTATCCAGGCACATTTATTGACTTAAGTTGTGTATAAACTGAAAGGCAACACGTTTAAATAATCAAATATTCTTATGGTTAGTTATACACTACGTTTACTTCGACAGATTCAAACTTCAGCTTCAAATTTAATCTCAGTTCAGAATGTTAGAAAGTGGCCTGAATCTTGCTTTGATTCCTTTTGATTCCTTTTGATTCCAATTTTCTTCATTTGCGTCAGTTTATGGAACTAACTTCACTTCAGGTCGACGCTGAAAACTGCAACCGCAAAGTGTGTAAAATATTCTTTTGAGTAGTAAAAACTATAGGTACACTTGGCGTAAATTATTGCAAACAATTCTTTCTTTATGCTTGGCCGGGATAAACAATTGATTTTTACTATTGCTTAAAACCATAAAGGAGGGGGTGGTATCTTAGTTATTAATTAACCACTTTTAATAAACTCTATTACCATAGGGTAGTGAGATTATATCTATAGGATGAACTGAAACATGTATTTGGTTTGGTTTAATTTAATAATGCAGGTGTAAATTGCATTTATGATAAATATAAACATACAGTATTTTCTACATTAATTTCAAGCATTCATCCTTTCACACATACAACTAATATTACCAAACAGGTTATTTATAAAGTCAACATCTACTGAAAGTTCTTGATTTTGTGATTTAAACTGAGTTTTCTGTCTTTAATTAATTTAATACATTTAGTTTCTCCAACTTAGCAACGTTCACACATCGTACCTTTGAACTTTGACTGCTTTACCTGTATCTTCAACGGGGAGAGACTTTACTTAGTTACTCTCCAACTTAACTTTTGTTTGTTTTACGGAAACCATAAAATCCCGCTTTCACCTTGATTGCAGAAATTATTCGACCAGGAATGTCAATCCGCCATCTTACGTTCAATTTTCCAAAGGGGACGCTATCTTTCTGGCTTTGAGGAATTGGGTTAAACTGCCCAATATTCTACACATATCTGTGCATACAAGAAGAGAAATTGGCCCAAAAGGAATTTGATCTTTGGCCAGAGGAAGAACAGCACGTTTTACTGCTATTCGAGTGAACGCTTAAACTGAACTGAAATATGATCTTTCTTACGAGCTCAGGAGGGACAATAACGCGGGAAAGTTACGCGTCGGTTTTATCTGAGAGGGTGAAAACATCTTCTTTCTTTCTTTGACACACTGCTCACACAACACAGACTGAGACAAGGATACATTAAATTGATAACGATTATACACGATTGAAGTGACGGAATGACATTTAGCTTTATATAATGGAATCGACCATCCAGGTTTGGACCAAAGGGTAATAAAGAACTGACATATGCTGATTTAAATGCGCAAATTTCTGTTTACCTGGGGTTAAATAAATCCATTCGTGGATCAACCAAGACTCATTCATACTACATACATACAGGGTGTTATCGCCAAACTATCCGGTGAAAAGTGACAAGTTAATACACTTGTTGGAGTGTTTCCCCAACAATGCTCATTCTCACAACATATTGATATATTCTAAATAACAAAACAGTAAACAAAAACTTACCGCTTAATATAAAATACATAAATCAGAGGACAATGACATTTCTTATTGCTCTGAAGTTAGACGTGATTAAATCCTTGTCTATGTCGTGATCTGAAGCCGCTTAGTTCAAGTCAACCCTAACATATTTTAAACTTGACCATTTTAAGACGCTTGGAAAGTTAATCACAAGTATTTACATAGTCATTTTCAGTTGGACTGAGATTTCATTTGAAGCGGTTTTACTTTGAAGTGCGCTTGAAACTGTGGAAATAAACGTAGTAATAGACAACGCTTAGGTAATGCTTCTAAACGTAAATTATATATTCAATATTATCGAACCTACATCCACATTATTAATTAATTATTTTGAACACTATTGCTTTGAGATCCGGTAATTAATATACTACTAAAGGTATACCTACGTGTTGAGAATATGGAGGGAAATATATCCAAATGACTCATGACAGTTATTAATGAATTCAATTTCCTCTGAACCATGTCTAAATGAACAGTATTTTTAAGTCAATGTATTATATTGCACGAAAACCAGAAAGAACTATTCTAATAAAATTCTTTTTTTTTTCAGGTAAGTTTGTCAGCATCTCCAGCCATTTATGATATAAATAATAATAGTAAGTATCTTATTTTTCCTGTAAAACATTATTCAATTTACATCGCTTTTAACTGCAGGGTTTCATAGCCAGAATCGGAAGAAAATATTCATTAAACCATAAACATCGGATTTAATGCACTAAACCAAAAACCTTTAAAATATAAACATTTATTTCTATCCCATTCTTTCCCTTTAACATTTTATTTAGGGCAAGAATAATTGACCTTTGTTTACGTTGGTTTGGGTTAGTAAATTGTCTTTTGCCACAGTACTGGGTCTTTGATTATATTTACGTGGCTACCTGGAGCCTTTATTTTTCAAGATCGAAAAAAAAGTTTTACACAAAAATTGTAGGTTTTTTTCCATATTATCTTTTGAAATTTTCGGGAAAAAAATATGGAACACCCTGCATATTATGCGCTAAAACGAAAGATCTTTTTTTTATTTTAAATATGTATATGTTGATGATATTTGGTTGTAAAAAGGTGAAGTTTGTCATTTGATCTATTAAAAATAATAATTTATATTGCTCTCATGTCGATGTGGCTATTCAGAAGAATAAAAACTAGCTATTATCAGTCTTTTTGTGCAAAGGGAATATCATTTATTATATCCTCAACAACGGGTACCATCCATAGACCCTATTAAAGATACAATAAGAAAGCGAAAGGAAAAGCTTAAAAAGAAATAAAAGGACTGTAGTACGAAATGAAAACGAAGATTTGGATATTCTTTTTTTTTTCATAGTATAAGTTATTATTATACTTTTTCTATTGGACTAGTTCTGTCTCATTTTTAGAAAATCCTGAAACGTCAATCTCGAATGCGGCATCGGCATCTAAACTAAATAAAACAAATCATAAAATGTATTCAAGCTTAAAATTTTAAAAATTTCATCGTTATAAATGTATGCCCGTCCAGAATCTTTTGGAACAAAACATGCGGGACCGAGTTGAGTATGCTTTGGAAATGGCTAGACTTTGCAGCAGGATCCAGAGTTTTAAAATAAAATTTTATTCACAGACGAGTCTTCCTTCACTACAGCAGGAATGTTTAATCGTAAGAATAAACATTATTGGTCCAGAGAAAACCCTTATCATATTTGGCCGGTTAAAATTCAGGGGCGTAGGTCGCTAAGTATTTGGTGTGGATACATGGCAGCAAGATAATTGGTCCGATATTTTTAGACGAAAGTTTAAACGCAGGGCGATATACCAATCTTCTTCAAAACGGCATTGAACATCTCTTGGAGGATTTACCCATTGGCCATTACAACCGCCTCATTTGCCAATAAGACGGCGCTCCACCCCAATACACCATGCCTGTCACAAACTATCTAAACAACCGTTATGATATTTGGATCAGTAGGCATGGCACTATAATCTCTCTAGATATTTTTTGTGGTGATTTATAAAAAAAAACAGGGTGTATTATAATAGATCTCCAGATCTTAACGTTTTAAGGCAAAAAAATAGAAGATGAAATATTTAACTTAAACAATAATTATCTGCAGCCTATTTTCGCTTATGTTAATAATAAAATGAGGGAAAACTTGTTTAAATGTATTCAAAATCAAGGATGATGTAGAAAATTATATAAATTTATTAAAATTTTCTGAATATCCAAATCTTCGTGTTCATTTCGTGCTACAGTCCTTTTTTTATTTTTAAGCTTTTCCTTTCGCTAAATTTTCTTACTGTGTATTTAATAGTGTCTATAGATTGTTGCGGATGCTATAATAAATGATATTCCCTTTGCACTGTCGCCACATTATTATTATCGCCATAAAAAAGAGTGACAGTACCTAGTTTTTGTTCTTCTGAATAGCCCATCGACACGAAAGTAATATACATTATTTTTAATAGTTCAAATGACAAACTTCAACTTTTTGCACCCAAATATCATCATCAAATCAAATTGGGGAGGCCATGAGCTATATTATGTCGACATTTTACAGATACACTAAGTGCGTTGTGATGCCCTACAAGTTTCATCCCAAAAGAAGAAATATACATAAAGTCAGACAGATTTGTATCAGTGAAATAAATATATTTAATCAGCAATAAACGTGATTGTGGTTTAACCATTATCTTATTACTGAAACAAAAAGCATTTAATTAATTGAATCTTTGTTTTTGGTATATTGATGTCCTTGCCGATTCAGCATAATATAACCTTCATCGGGAAACGATCGAAGTTGAATATTTTATTAAATCTCCCTTGATTTGGATATTACGTTCAAAACTCTGTACCGGGTGACTTCGTATAAATTAGCACCCCCCGTACTTTTCTAATTTCTGGATATTTTGCATATATAAGGGGGGCGACAAAAAGTATACATATTTTTAATGAAATGCCCTGTACATTTCTGGCTAAAATATATTTTTTTCTGATTTCAAGTATATCATATCATACAGGTTGACATTTGGTTCAGCCGTTTTTACTTTAGTTACTTTTATAGGGGCATTGAATTTACATTATCTTGATATAAGCTGTCGAAAAAGTTGTTGATTTGTATGTAGTAATCATGGCAGCGTAGGTGTATGAAGGTAATGCAAATTCAATGCAACTTAAACTTAATATCGTAAAAATGGCTGAACCAAAAAATGTCAACTTGTATAGTATATTTGAAATCAGAAAAAATGGTCTTTCATTTCAGCCAGAAATATACAGGGCATTCTATTTAAATATATATATATA